>SNQJ01S0004725.1:106510-121177 GCA_010110895.2 Picea sitchensis | reverse complement strand
GAGTTTGCTTACAACAATGGGTATCAAGCATCTTTAAAGATGAGCCCATTTGAGGCACTTTATGATAGAAAGTGCAAAACACCAGTGAGTTGGGACAATCCAACAGACCGCGTAGTGGTTGGGCTAGATCTGCTCAAAGAAATAAAGGAGAAGATGGTAAAGATAAGGTAGAATTTAAAGGTTACCCAAGATAGGTAGAAAATTTGTGCACATAAAGGCAGAACCCATAGAGAGTTTAAAGTGGGCGACCATGTGTTCTTGAAACTAAAATCCAGATATAGTTCCCTGAAGTTGGGGAATTGTTATAAATTAGCAACGCGCTATTGTGGGCCATTTGAAATCCTAGAGAGGATTGTTCGTGTCGCATATATTATTGCATTTCCTGCATCCTTGTGTATTCATAATGTTTTCCATGTATCATTGCTTAAAAAGTATATACTTGATGTTAATCATATTATTGATGGGAATGTGATTTAGGTGGAGCCAGAAGACGATTTTATAGTGCGGCTGATTTGCATATTGGATCAGAAAATCAAACAGGTTCAGAATCAGGCCATGGAGTTGGTAAAGGTCCAATGGGCCTACTATGGTCCTTAGGATGCAACTTCGGAACGCGGGGATGTTATGCGAGTAGAGTATCCGCATATTTTTTAAGATTTTTTAAATTTTGTATGTACATTAGTATATGATGCATTGACGACAATGCATAAATAAGGGGGAGTGGAATGTAATGTCCCTAATCCAAAAACCTTTTTAATTGTACATATAGGCTAGTGAGTCATTAGTAAAAATTGTAAATGTAAATGTACATATAGGCTGGTGAGTCATTGGTAGCAAGTTTTGGTTTTGTGCGCACCTGAGTAGTGTGCGGGAATTGTTATCAAAGAAAGGGTGTGCATATTTCATAGTGATGTGTGCACCTAGATAAGTGCGCGTGGTTAAACATCAAAGGAAAGGTGCACACATTTCACACTGTTGCACGCACTTGAGTAAGTGCACGAGGATTACCTGGAAGTGTGCATCGAATATATATATGGATGTATATGTGTTTGAGGCCGAAGAGCATGTGTGGTTATATGGTTCGTGAGTCAGGATGTAAATAGGCCAGTGCACCTATCCTTGTAAAGTATAATCATACTCAAGTTATTAATAATATCACATCGTTGCGTGCAGACAAATCAAACGAAAAGAGATTGGGGGATAACTCCACCGGAAAAAAAGGGAAAAGGGGGGGGGGACTTAAGTCTTAGGGAATATTTTATTAATATTTCTAGAAAAGTGTAATTGGTGGATAATTATTTATCCTAAGTTCCCGAGGGTTGGGAACGAGTTACCAAGTGGCTAAATCTACTTCTAAAGGTGACATGTGTCCAATTTAAGGCATGCAATATATATTGTTGGCCTTAGTGTATTTTGAAGGGGGGAAGAACTCATTCTTGTTGGGAAATTTCATTGATTTTCTCGTGTGCAGAAGGGGTCGGACCATGGGAGATATAACGACTATTACCTTATCTGCAGAGAAAATCTTATAAGGGGTTTTTTGTATTGTGACAAGGGTTTTTGTTGTTGAAGAGGCGGGTTGTGAAGCCCCTAAGAAGTCTCTCTAGGTGAGAGATTTTTGTCGAAGAGGCGGGTTGTCAGGCCTATGAGCATTCTCTCCAGGTGAGAGTTTTGTTGGGAATTTTCCCCTGGTGCATTATGTTAATATTATGGTTGCTGCGGGAGGCATTTACCTCCACGTGTGAACTTGGCGAGAATAGGAGACTCCAGAAAGCAAGAGAAAAACCCTAATGAGTTGGATAATAACCCTAGAAGTCTTGTTGGCTCAAGAAGAAAATTTATATTAGGTTATTAGCCTCCAAGAGAAGAAGTCAACTAGAAATAATAATAATATACTGAACAAACACATATCTAGAAGGAGAAGTCGGACCCAACAAATCTGGTAGAACCAGTATAAATACAGGGTGCCAGTTCTCATTTGACAGCATCTCAGAATTGCAGTTCCCAGTTTGGTGCGCATTGCAGTTCCCAGTTTGGTGCGCACTGCAGTTCCCAGTTTGGTGCACACGTGTGGAGGAGAGCTGCAGGTGCAGTTGTTGCAGCTAGCAGTTTCAGTATTGGCTTGGACTATCTCTTGGCTAGGGTTTTGACTATCTGATCAACTTTTTGTGATGTGTTATCCTTGGGGAAAGGTGCACTACCCTTTGTTTGGATATCTAGCCTAGGGTTTGTTTTCGAATAAATTCTCAGTCAAGGTTAAGGTGCTCGGAGGGTGGCTTCGACCTATGGTTGGGTAACGAGGGTATCGTCAATGGTAAAACAAGCACACCATATTCTATATTCTAACAGGTTATGGGCCCACACCTCCTTCATTCAGTCTAAACACTATAAGGAAACATAGCCGCTAGGATATTGAGCTCGTTGAGGAACTGCCGCTAGGGTTACTAGCAGAAGCAACTTCCAAGACACTACAACTAGAGTTACTAGCAGAAGCAGTTGTAGAAACCCTAAACCTCTTGTTGAAGCACCTTAAGTGAATGGATTGACCTAATATTCAGACAGATCAGTGCACCCTAGCCTAGCGCATCTCCTACCACTCTCAGAAGGCCAAGACGTGAAGTTTGGATTTCTGGTCAAATCTAGGGTTTGACCAAGTCAAGCAGCCATGATGAACTCTATGAAGTCTAAGAACAAGTTAGATGGAGCCTCTAACTTTAGAGCATGGAAGACAAGGATTGACCTCATCCTTTCCAAGAATAAAGTACTGGATATCGTGAAAGGAAAGATCGTGAAGCCAGAGTTTGAAGAAGGAGAAGAGAAGGAATCGCAGAACGTCGCAACTATGGAGAAGTTCAAATATGTTGACATCAATGCCATGAGTATCATAGTAGATTCCATAAAATACCACTTGATACCCTACATCTCCCATCTTGACTCATCAAAGAAGATGTACGATGCCCTAACAAATCTCTTCTCAGTCAGAAACATTGAACAAGTTATGAGTTTGAAGAATGAGCTCCGTGACATGAAGATGAATGATGATGACAACATAACATCATACTTTGTAAGAATCTCCTAGNAAGTCGGCCATAAATAATAATAATATACTGAACAAACACATATCCAGTAGGAGAAGTCGGCCCCAACAAATCTAGCAAAACTAGTATAAATACAGGGCGCCAGTTCTCATTTGACAAAATCTCAGAATTGCAGTTCCCAGTTTGGTGCGCACATGTGGAGGAGATCTACAGGTGCAGCTGCTGCAACTAACAGTTTCAGTATTGGCTTGGACTATCTCTTGGCTAGGGTTTGGACTATCTGATCAACTTTTTGTGATGTGTTATCCTTGGGGAAAGGTGCACTACCCTTTGTTTGGCTATCTAGCCTAGGGTTTGCTTCTGGAGAAATTCTCAGTCAAGGTTAAGGTGTTCGGAGGGTGGCTTCGGCCTATGGTTGGGTGATGAGGGTATTGTCAATGGTAAAATGAGCGCACCATCTTCTATATTCTAACACATTGGTGTTTGGGACTTTTGGTCACTAGAGTGAGCAAAAAGAGATCCCTTTGGTTGCCTTGATAGGCCAACAAAGCAACACAAAACAATTACTAGTAGACCAGTGAAACCACAAGTAAGAAAACAAGAAAATAGAACAAGAAGGAATGACAAGCAAAGAAAACTGAGAAAATATAAACAAAGGATGCATGAAAATTGACACAAAGAGTGGTTAGCCAATAGAGAATGGTCTTTGAAATTGAGAACACCAAGAGGAGAAATGTGGGATTTATGAATCCCCTATTCCTCATAGGGAGGACTCTTGAATCCCTCAAAGTAGAGCTTTTACTCTCCTATCTTGAAATGACAATGGAGAAGAACACTATGGAAAATCTTTCCAAGAGGTGGAATGCCTTCCCTATGAAATGCTTGCTCAAAATATTCTCAAGAGATCAAATGGTTTCTCCAAGAGTAATTGAGCAGCATACCAATACAATGAACTTCTTCCATTTTATCATACAATGGCCATCTATTTATAGAACAATAGCAAGGTATTTCATAACGTGTTTCAATTGTGAATGGGAGGCCCTTTAAGGTACATCCCATCTCTTTAGTCATCCCAATATGAGGTACATCCATTTGAGGTACTCACTTCAGTCTGGAAGTGGTTGAGGCCCGACCAAATTCATAAATGCACCATTTTCGCGTCCGTGCAGGTTTCTTTAAATACAGTTGCGCAGGCTGTGTAGAGTGCGCATTTGACGCTTTGTTTACCTGTGCAGATGTGTGCGCACTGATTTTGGTGGGAAAGCGCAGAAGTTCATCAGATTTTTTTATAGTTTTGATCATCTTGCTAGAATAGGATCTGTAAATACTGGAAGTATGCTATGTCTGTGTTGGTTGTTTCTTCATCCATTGTCTAATCAAATTTTCGGTGATAACAGATGCCCCCTAATGTGTGAGGTTAGGAGAATACGTATAGCCAAAATATATCAATGTTTCTTTTTTTGAGGTTGTCATGAGATAGGAGAGTTGTAGCCATTGCTGAGAGGAATTGTGAGAGCAATCCTATTGGAGGAAAAGGGAATTCTTGAATGGAATTTAGTAAACTCTAAAACAAAAATGTAAATCTGTGTACAAACAAGGCAGACATGCCCCATGCTTGTGTCATGAAACCATAAATGAAATGATGGAAAATGAGTATTGTTGATGAAGTATATGTCTACAATGCCCTTGGGGGCGTCAAAAAATGGTAGATGATGGTTCTGATTACCGAACAGGCTCTGAGTCGAGGTATGAACCACTTGGAGGCATTTCTGGCCTATCAAATTCAGAGGTCTTTGAAGATTACTAAAAACTTCAAGGGTCACATGGTAAGACCCACCATAACATGAAAGCTGTTGGAGTCAAATGTTATGGGGGTCAACGACATTAGAAAACGATGAAGACTCTTTTTGTGTAATTTGAGATTGCTCATTAATAAGGGGATGAGATCCAAGATACTCCGACCCTCCTGGAAACTTGTGCTGACGTCAACAAGAGAATTGTGTGACTGGAAAAAGTAAAGGGCTTCTTGACATCGATTTGATGAAATGGGTATTAGGGATGAAATAAAGGAGAGGATAGATAGAATAGTGACAGAAACGACGTTCCAAATGTATGGGATTCGAGAACTTCCCTTGGTTGGGAAAAAATGGAATGATGGTAGCAACCGTAAAACATAATATGGTGTCAGGGGGACAACTTAATATTGGGTGAATTGTGTTTAATGGGTGGGACTGCAAAGGAATGGATGATAAATCAAAATATGGATATTGGGGACAAGGGTGTTAGTGAAAGTGGGTATTTGGGCCACGATAGGGATATCTTTGCAAAGAGGGTGATGAAAGTGAGGTGACCCAACCAAGGCAGACATGGGTTGTTGTGTGCCAAGGAAAAGACATTGTCGGTTGCGACGACCAAAAATCTACTCTACTTGCTAGAATTTGAAATGTGATTTATAAAATTACCAAATGAATAAAGAATGTTGGGGTTGAAATTACACGTATTGAAACGGGTGCCCCAGTGAAGTGTGGCTTAACCTCGTGGGGCATAAGTAGGGGAATGTAATTGATGAAGGGTGGGGGGTCCATTGGTGGGTTTCTATACCAGGTAGGTGAATGGAGGATGAAATTGCAGATGGGAAATTGATGGTGGATGATATGGAGGGTTAGTGATAATGCGGAAGTATATTTGATGAACTGACAAAAAATGAAGTGGGAGTCCATAGCGGGGTAGTTTAGAAAGATGATGAGAAAGAAGTATGAAGTTCTCTCTCTGGGTATAGTGCTACTAGGACTCCCAAACTTAATTGATAGAACAACGTGAGTGCCAATTTTTGAGGGGGTAAATATATGTGGGAAAAATCATGGGGGTGAGAATGCTACTGGGTAACAATACCTGAATGCAATGGAGGTGATGGTACCGCAGATCCGGGTGTGGGGATCCTAAGGGTAAATGTCAAGGGGTATAACTGGGATATGCAGTTATTTGCAACGAGTGTGAGAGTATGCCAGTTTTGAACATATACCTGAAGGGGCCATAGGGTTTCCAAGACTGAATGGGTTGTAGATTGTTGTACCAATTACGTGCACACACAAACATCAAATACCTGAAGGGAAAAGTATCTGATGATAAAGAACATATGACAATTATTTGATTGAAAATATAGTGAGTAAGCATACTTGAGTTTTTGACATTGGTGGGAAAAATGGTCCCTTGATGAAAATTTTTGGTGACCCTTGAAGGAGGCCAAGGAAAAATGAGTTCCTAGAAAAGGTACTCCCTGAAGGAGGTCAGGGAACCACGGGTTCCTGAATAAGGCCCTCCATAAGGGAGGACAAGTAGTAATGGGTTCTTGAAAAGGGACTCCCTGAAGGAGGCTAGTGAACCATGGGTTCCCGAACAAGGCACTCCCTAGAGGAGTCCAAGGAATGATGGGTTCCTAAAAAAGGCACTCTCTGAAGGAGGGTAGGGAACCATGGGTTTTCAAACAAGGCACTCTATAAGGGAGGGCACATAACAATGAGTTCCTAGAAAAGGCACTCCCTGAAGGAGGCCACATAACCATGGGTTCCTAAACAAGTCACTCCCTAAGGAAGGTAAAGGAACGATGGGTTCCTAGAAAAGGCACTCCTTGAAGGAGGCCACAAAACAATGGGTTCTTGAAAAAGGCACTCCCTGAACGAGGTCGCATTGCGCTTATGGGGGTAACCAAAAATGACCAAGGCTAAGGGGGTCTTGCCACAAAAGTAATGAAACTATATTGGTAGATCATTCTGATTAGGCCATGTGTCTTGTAATCGCATGATGTCTGGGGGCACTAGACACAATGTGGTGGTAGAAGGGTCCCTACAAAGAGTATATTGTTGGTTGGTATTGTGTCGTGAGCTAGGTCTTATGAGACTAAGGTAGGAAGTGGTACTGCCCCTGGTATTATCATATGAGGATTGGGGGAAGGGTTGTTTCCAAATACCCAAGATTGTGGACCAAAGGTAAAATAGCAGGCAATTTAAAGTTGATCATCCACAAAAGAGGATCCAAAACAGTGTATGAAATCCATTATTTTGTGTAATATCTATTGGGGGCTTTGGGAATTTAAACTGTGTGGAAACATCTCCTATATGGGCATGATTGGTCATCATGGAAGAAGAGTCCCTGATATCCCTATCAGTGAGAAGAGATGATCTTATTTGAGAGGGAGTAATGACCTTATCAAGGGAGATAATATTAGAGGGTGCATTAGGACGTTGCCAACAGTCAATAGGAGAACCTAGATGGAGGTTATCACTAAGACCATTGAATGAATTAGTAGCCTCAAAGAATTATTCATCCTCTGGGGAGAATGTAGTTGAGAGATCATGGTTTCTTTTTGGATTGGGGGAAGAAACATGAAAGATTTCCCCCAAGGATGAATGAATCCACCCAGCTTCCAATCCCAAGTGGTGAGGAGGTGGTTCTAGAGTCATGGGCTCATTTTTAAGGGGAGTGGATGTTGCACGACTAGTGGCAATGGACACGTACTGCATGGACTCAATGTGAGCAACATGATGTGAGATTCTATTATGAGAATCCTATGGGTGGGGGATCAATGTAGGAGAGTTGATCGATTGTGATGATGTGTCACTCATGGGGGAATATCATGACTCGAAAGAGTGAAGACACCACAACATCCATGGCATAGATGAAATAATGGCCTAGGAGAATATTGTAATCCTCCAAACCATTCATGACAACAACATTGATCAAAACCGTCTTACCACCTAACTCAATGGGGATATTAGGTAAGATCCCTAAGGGGGAATAGACTCTACCATCAAAGGCTCTTAACTCAGTCATCAGTGGGATAAGAGTAGGGGAGCCTAGTTGTTTCCAAGATAATGAGGACATAATACATGAGGATGCCCCATCATCTATTATACATCGATAAACCGTAAAGTTTTTAACGATGACCCTTATTTGAAATGGGGTAGAAGATGGAAATTGTGCTTGGATAAGTTGATCCCAATCAAGGGTGATGGCCCATGATGGGTGTGGGTATACACTTCCATTTCCCTTACAAGGATAAGGTCTAGTAGACATTCTGTTACTATAGGTGGAAGGGGTGAGCCAAGTCTACATGACTGAGCTTTAGTCGTGAGGTAGATTGAGTGTGAGGGGGGGTTACCCATTTGAGGGGTAACAAATGATGTCGAGGTGCATGAAACCTTAACTGATGGAGTAATGGGTGCATGCTGGGGGAGGGGGAATTTCAAAGTATTGTAAAGATAACTACTAAGTTTATTGTGTTGCATGTGCTCCAAACGAACTGCTTGGACTAGCTCTGTAGTGAGTTCAGGGCACTAATGGGCTAGGTGACCATAAAGCTCACAAAATGGGCAAGGGTGATTATTCCATGTATGGGTGGTATATCTATGCTTGGTTTGATTGTAGTTCTGGTGGGCACTATGAGTGTCCCCATCTGTACAATAATTCCCCCCATACCATGGGCATTGATAGTGGGTGTTTCTCTTCTTACTCTTTGTGTGTGGTGGATGAGCAATATAACTAGGAGAGCGAGCCTGAGTTTTTCCTAACTGAGAAGAGGATGGGGTTATATATGATAGGTTTTGTGGTCCTTCCATGGTGGTTGATGGTTGAAGAGCCAATGATGAGCCCTTCACTTCTTGTCCATGCAACACCTATGGCTAATATCAATTTAGAAAAGGAAGAAGAAGAATGTGCCAACATTGTGAAGGAGAAAGGATACAATGAACAACAAGATATCACTAGATATGTGGTACGGGATATGAGACAAGAATTCAGTAAACAACAAAAGGGTAATGAATAACAACATTATGCTGAGCAACAACAAGGCATTGAGCAACAACAGGGTGATGGACAACATGAAAATGTTGAATAACAACATGGTACACAACAACAACAATAGTAACAAGGACAACATATTTGGCTTCACAAAGGGTGTGCAAAAGTTCAACTGAGGGGTGATGATGAGCCCCATTATTGTCCATTCCAAAGGACAATTTTTCGCACATTTTTCCACCATAAAATGACTTCATGTTTGCTTTTGACCATATTTAATAGTCAGTCATGCGTATTTTGTTTGTTGCTTAATGAATGTATGATTGAGGTAGATTTTTGTGTATAATATAGCTTTTTGCACTAATGTTTTTGTCAAAAGATATGTATTCCACCAACCAGGTCGAACTGCAGGAGTCAAGGGTACCAACCTCCTAGAAATAAGGGATTTTGTCTCCCTTAAGTAGTTGTCAACCAAATATCAAGGGAAATTTTCCCTATCTACCTCCAAGAGCGCTCCTTGTGCATTAATGACCACTTCTTATCAACAACAATTGAAGATGCATGTGTAAAGGGTTGAGATCCTTCATTTACCCATTTTTCTCCTTAATTTAGGAAAGGAGGTCTAACTCTCTAGCTATATATAGACTTCTAGCCTAGGAGAGTGATATAGGGAATTTTGGAGAAGTATTGTGTGGAGATTTTGTGAAGACTTGTATTGAGAACTCAGAGCTTTCCTACTCTTGATGTATTACTGATATTTATGAAATAAAGATGGTTTTTCTTCCAGTCTATTAAAGTTTCTTTTAGGCTCCTTGGGATTCTTAGGTAGGGCCCATCCAAGAGGGATCAAGGACGTTGTTACCATTTGTGTAGTTTTCATGCATGTTTAGATAGTATTTTATTCTCTTTTGAAGTCTAATATAGCTTTGCATAATTAGTTCTAGCTTTTGTGAAAGTTATCATAGGTTATCTAGTCACAACAGACATCCTGTAGAAATGTTCAATATCCTCTTGGAGCACTCCTAGGTGCCTCCCAAGGCCAATAACCTCAGATTCACTTAGTTTATTTATAGTCTAGATTTGTTCATGCTTTTAAAAACTTGCACTCTCTTTTTAGACTTTATTTTGCTTCCATTAGGAGTTTCCTATAGAAACTGTACAGTTCCTGTAGAATGACATAGTTCCTATAGAAATCTCATGTAGGTCCGTTTCGACTTCATATTTTGACTTAGCTTGATATTATTTTCTTGAAACCATCAATAAATAATAAAAGGACATTTAAATTGATATTGATCAAAGGGTTAGCTTATTTTATTCATGCATTAGTGTATCTTTACTTCTATTACAACTTTCTGTCATAACATAGATTGAATTCATCTTTTTGCTTCAGTTTAATCTTCTTGATTCAATATTATTTAATGCGGTTAGAATAAGTTATTTCCATGCAATCTATATTAGTTTCCCTTTTAGATTGGTGTGTTTCCTTCAAGCAATTCGTACATAGTTGTTTTCTGCCATTTAATTTTCCTGCAAATTTTTAGCCTTTGATCAGTCTCAAACCTTTGCTACCAATAATTGCATACTACACATACAGTGCATAGCACCTCTTAAGTTTGTATGAACCTCGGGTTGACAAGTAAAGTAGGAAACCGAGGGTATAGTAAATCGTTGCTACTATTCTTGGGACCATCAATATAAACTATAAAGTTTACATGTCTTGAATTCGTGAACATAGAAAATGACTTTTATTTATATTGTACATATAATCATAGGGATAGGGTGCTATTTTCATATTTCATGAGTACCATGTCACCAATATGTTGAAGAGCGAAACAAAGTTACCATAATTGATATACACCAAATTGAAGTGCAATAAACCCTTTTCATCCTCCAAACATGTGTATTGATAACACCATAAAAATATGAATCAACATGCCATCACTCAAAAACATCATAACTAAAAAGAAATGATGATATGCAATCATGTTTAGGGAATTTTTTTGCTTTGAAAATGGCCACTTGTAATTTTTTCTAGGGAACCCCACCTACTAATCATTATATCATAAATATATAGATAGGCTTTGCAATAATTTGTAGGATAGAATAGTTGGTGATGAGTATTTTTAGTGAACACTATAGATATAGCTTAAGCATCATCTAAATGACATAAACTAAAACATGGAAGATGAAATAGATGTTGAAAACTATGAAAGAAAGGAGCAATGCATTGTGCATGGAAATATTGACCATGTGCAACATAGAAATGGTATTTTTAGATTGGTTACATTTTCATATAGTCTTGGGGATTGTTCGTTTGATGCATTGCACGTCCTATCGAATTTCCACTACTCTTCCATTGAATTTCGAAATGGATTAATAGATCTTTTCTTGGTTTGTTTGAACAATGGAAATATAGAGGCATTAGAGTCATATGATCTTGATCTAGGATCTAATTTCTCGTACAAAATGCATGGGATTCATGACATTAACATACATTTGTAAAAAATGTGATTGTCTGCGTATTCAAATGTAAATGACAATGAGAGAGGGCTATGTGGAGATACATTTTGCATACGATGGTTAGCAAAATGGTTAAATATATCGATTACAGTTTGGTCACTAACGAGAAAAACAAAGTATTTTCATTTCAATAGAAATGCAAATGCAAATCCATATTGCATCTTGTTTCATGATGCAAATCCTATTAGTGGTCATTATGAACCGTTGTTTTACAAAAAACTAGCCATATGCAATCTTGAACAATCTAATACTTACTTGTCACCGATGTGAAAAAACCTCGAATACAATTAGAAATGTAATATGGATAAGATGTATTCTTATGGATTGAGCATAACAATACCTATCATGTCTAGTTGTGGTGATAGTTTGTTCCAATCAATTTGTTGTTTGATAGCCACATACTTCGATGTACAATCCTTGAGACTTTATATTGTCCAATCCTTTTGCAATGCAACAAAAAGTAGTGACCAGAATGCATTGCATTGTTTGCACGAATATCTGGGACCTGATGTTATACATAATACAACAATTATTGTGAATTGGCAAGAGTATCTTGTAAATATGGAAATATAGCGGTGCAACCTCTAAAATGGCTTGTCATAAAGCAAAGAGAGGTCCAGTTGAGAATAATAGGCTTAGTTATCACAAACTAAGAAAGATGATACATGAAAAAAACAAATGCAATCATGCATTCCCCATCGAGCATGGGATGAAAAGGCATGCACATGAAGAAGATGCAAATTCAGTCAATGCAACAATGTGTGGTAGTAAAAGAGCAAGAGTGTCATATATGAAATTAAAATAAATACAGTCTAGCACCAAAACTAGGCAGAAAAGAAAAAGTAGAAGTTCATGTAGTGAGCATATCGATGTAAAAAAGAAACAAGCATGGTGACTCTATGTGAAACAGATCCAAGACACACCTAGGAACATATGTGCAATTTGTGAACAATTACATTTTTCAAATAACATTAAATGCTTCAATGAAGAATTGAAGAAAGAACATTTGAGCTTGACAACATGTGATAAAATATTCTCTTCTAACAAGATATGTATTAGTTGCAAAAGAGCACTTGAAAATGGGAAACTGCAACAGTTTGCACACCCAATGAGATACGATGCAACATGCCATTACCAATTGCAAGTACACTCTCAGAACTTCCAGAGAGACTTGTATCACTCATAAATGCATTTGCACAAATTAGACAATAGGGCTACAAACAATCACAGTTGGGCTTGACATGATCCATCATCAACGTACATGTTCATATGGACATTATCCAAAAAGAATTGCCACAATCCATGGATGAAACAATGACAATTGCAATTGCATTGAAAAGATAGCTGCAATACAAAAATGCATATCAGACCGGAAGAGTACGTGTAAACATTGTCACGAGAGAATTAAAATAATTATGTTCCAAAGCTCTATACAAGGTTGAAAACATCACTAGAAACAATGAATGGACTCATGTTCTCCAAAAAGATAGTAAAAAATGCATGGAAAACAAAAATTATAATTGTGAAAGTGATATGGAGATAGAATCAGATACTGAGAGACCTAGTGAAACGCTGGTACATGGATTCATAGAGTCACAATGCATCCATGATTTGCATGATAAGATCATTGAAGTTACACCTGTTGAAGGAAAACATCCACTTGGAATATTTATGGACAAATACAACGAAGAGATGAACTTTCCAACACTATTCTATTGGAATCCACATGATGACGACATTGTAAAAATATTTAGTTACCAAAAAATAGTGAAATGGGAATTGCTACATGCTAGCGACAATTTCTCATATCACACAACAAATTTGTTCTTCAAAATGGTGCAAAAAATAATCAGAAAAGTGTTTTCCTGCGTGTGAATACGAATAATAAAGGGACAACTACAAGGAAGAAAGTTACTCGTAAAATATGTGAAGTACAAATCAAATTTGGAAAAGATACTTAAATCTAATATTGGATACTTGGATTTAAAAAATATTCGCATTTCTCCTAATTACGTGCAACATATTAAGAAAAATGTATTTGCAATGATACGACAGTTGGGGTCTCTGACCTTTTTTTTAATGACATTCACAAATGCATAACATAATTTGTATGAATTGGTTTCTGCATTGACTAATCTGTATAGGAACGAGAGAAAATGGAAAACACTGTGAAACACTAGAAGACAAGGACATTGATTACTTGATAACAAAGGACCCAATCACTTGTAGTCATTATTATAGACATAGAATCAATTATTTGAAGCAATAGATATGTCATGACAAAATATTTTTCGGAAAAGTATCGGACTGCTACTTTGTGACAGAGTTCCAGAATAGAGGAAGTGAGCATGAACATGGGATGTTGTTGATAGAATATGCACCAATATATGGAAAGGATAGTGATTTAGAAATTGCGAATTTTTTGGACAAGTACATAACTTGCAACACAGATCATTTGCATCCAGATCTTGCGAAATTGCATAGGCATTGCCATACAAAAAGTTGTAAGAAACGAAAGAATTCACATAGTCGATACAACTTCCCTATGCCACCAATGAGAATGACAATGATTCTTGAACCGATTAATTTATCAGAGAAAGCTCGACGAAAAGTCAAAGTGTTTGTTTCCATCACTAGACCAAAAAACTTGACATTTTAATTAGCTTCTAAGACTTCTCATTGCAAATGGGAGTAGCAGAGGATGAGTACTTGTGCCTAATACAATGCACATTAAAACAACCAAAAATTTTCCTAAAATGAAAACCTTCACATATTTGGAACAACAACTTTGCAAAGGACGTGCCAATTTTTTGGAATGCAAACACAGATGCATAATTTATACTGAATGCATACGCAACATCATATTGCAGTTCATATATGGCTAAAATTGACAAATGCATTTAAAAGGATACTCAAAGAGTATGAAAAAAGAAAAATTGTTGCTATGCAAATGATACTTAGCTTGGAAATACATTGCTCAATCTTCAACAAATGTCTGCCCAACAAGCAACTCATATTGTGCTTTCTCTACCACTGAGTAGCATTCAAGAGGGTGTATCTTTATAAATACATCTCCAATAGATCAACACACATTTGTCCTTAAGCCAACCTTTTTATCAAAACAAGAAATTGACAACTCAGAAAATGTCATGTGCCAGTATTTTATTGATTACTACATTGAATGACCGCATGCTATTTTTTTTTGTTTGTTAATTTGTGCAGGACCTGCGATTAACCTGTGGCTTGAGAAACCACGACTCAGGGGCATCTAAGCCGTCAAAATCACCCGGGGATCGCACCCGGCCTGAGCCACACC
>SNQJ01S0004725.1:71996-106455 GCA_010110895.2 Picea sitchensis | reverse complement strand
ATGCCCAACGGTGAAAAACTCCTCGCTTTCCACCATTGGATCCAACCCCTTTGGGCAATGACCACACGCTATTAAGAATATATGTCTTGCTCAATTTTTCTCCAAGTATAGAAAAAATGGTACATGCATATTGAAAAGGAAAAAACCAAATGTAATACAATTTGTCAAATATAACAAATACATTGACTATGAATTTTTTTGCAGAGAGAAACTATTTCTATATGTCTCGTTCTAAAAAAGTGAACATACATTAAAACATAACTGGCCTACATGGCAAGTTGCTTATTATTTTCATGAAAATACAATATAAGCCAATGAATCTAACTTTACATACAATATCAATCCAACATGGGGTGATATGGAAAGGGTGATTCAACAAGTAGACCATGATGTTCTCAACGTTGATGGTACATTGACCGAACGAGGAACAAGCACAATCCACTGTGAATAGTATGATTTGCAAGCAGACTTGCAATGCATTGGAGGAAAAAATATCAAAAGATCAATTAATCTTGGAATCCAAGTCGTAGGCCATCCATTTTTGCTTGAGAATAGAGAATATTACAAACTTAGAAGAATGTTGAACAAAGAACAACAAGCAATTGTCAAATACATTGTCCTAAAGAAATTAAGGGACATGCACATGTCATTGTACTTGTTTCTTACGGGTGGAGCAAGAACAGGGAAAAACTTCACAACAAAAATGATATTCCAAATGCTTATATGAATACATGATGTACATAATACAACCAATCCTTTGGAACCAAAGGGATTGATAGTGGCATACATAGATAAAGTTGCTTACAATATAGGTGGAACAACAATCCACTCTACATTTCTAATGTCTTTCAACAAGTATCAGTTTGTTCCACTTAGCAAAGAAATGTTAGACACGTTATCAAAGTTTTATCAGGAACTACAACTTGTCCTTATTTATGATGCTTCTCTAGTCGGAAGTTGATTCCTATTTTCCATTGATAATCGACTAAGAAGCATAAAACATGTACAAAGAAAGTACTTTGGAAACACATATATGGTATTTTGTGGTGATCTTTATCAAGCACAACCCATACATGATTTTCTGATATTTGAGCACCCTACCATGAACATGCAAAGAATAGCATATGACTTTTGGAGAAGTAGTGTAAAGTGCTATGAGTTGCATATTACAATGCAGAAAACAAATGAAATTTTTATTGCAATTATGAATAGGATGTGAACAAATAGCCAAACAAAAGACAATCTAGAATATATCAATACAAATTTCATTTGACCTAATCCAAATGACCCAACATTCCCTTGCATGTTTTACAAAAACAAATATGTTGCATTGCATAAAAAGTCTATGATATCACTTATGCCAGGAAATGAACTTTTATTCAATGCAATTGATGAAGAGGAAGATGAATGTGGTGGTCTGCGATACCATGAACATACAACAAGTTTGTTTTTGCAACTTTTCCTAAAATTAAATATGCTTGTTGAAATATATGCATGTAACTACGATTCACATGATGGTTTAGTGAATGGTGCAGATGGAATAATCAAAGCATACACCAAAACAGACAAGTCTGATGTTTTATGGATAAAGTTCTATAATCTGCATATTGGACATTGCCAAGCTACCGAATTAGCTTATTTATATAACATAGACATTTCACCTGAGTGGATACCCATATTGCACATAACGATACCAATATCCACAAAAGCAAAGACAATTCATTTGAAAATCCGTAAACAATTCCCAATTCAACTTGCATGTGCACATAAAATACATAGATCATGACATTCACAAGAAGCTAATTGCAATGAATCTCCAAAGGCCTTTTTAACATAACTCATAAATGAGGAAACCCTAAACATCCAAAACCTTGACCCCGAGAGATGAAACGCCAAAATTTTTGTGGGCCTTAATATGGGTAGTTGATACGTCAACTTACCGAGGGCGTAACTTTTGCATACGATCTTTGTTTGCATCATTCGATACCTCGTCAAAAAGGTCTAGCCGAGGAGTACAACTTCTGTTAGCAGTCAGGGAAAATTCCTTCAAGATGAGAAACTTGGTTTGGTCCCCTGTCATGTGTTTTGAACATCTACTATCAATGTACCATTGGTTCCCTTCATTTTGAGCATAAAGTGCAGGTCTGTATTCTTCCTTCTTTTGTTCTTCTTGATTCCTTTTCCACACCTTTGTGTATTCTTCTTTGTGTTTAGCAAGAACATCTTCTTCCTTATTTATTATCCTACTTCTACAGTCGCGTGATATGTGCCCATAGTTATTGCACTTATAACATTCAACATTGTAGTCAAGTAGGAGAGCAAATGGATTGTAGTTTCTATCAACAAAACCATGAGAAATTCTAGTTTTTTTTGCTCACATAATCATTCTTTGTGGTTTTATAAGAACCTGTATTTATATCTCTCACATGATCACTTCCTGCATAAGCTTTGCAATCTATTGCTTTATGACCAAATTTATTGCAAGAAAAACAATAGCCAAGAAATATATTTTGGTACCGGTTCGTGAAAGGTATTCTTGGTGGAACAACTCTTCTGAACTCATTCTTGTGGGTAGAATCATATTTTTGATGGTCATCATTTCCTTTCCTACTAATGCTTTCATTGTTGATGGAGCCTTTGAGAATATTGGCATAGATTTTAGGTTTTTCTTCATTTTCATTTTCTGATGGCTTTGTGACCTCAATGTTTGCATCTCCCTCGGGGGTGTTTTATTTTTCGTCGTAGCCAAGACCTGTCTTGATGAATGGTGACCTTTAGAAATTGAGAATATTACCTAATATTTCAGTGCAATTTCCAAACTTCAAGCTTCTATTTAATCGATCAGTTTTCTTCTCAAGTTCCTTTCTTAAGGAAACTATTTCAGCTTCTAGTTTCTTGCAATTTTCTTCCTTTTCTTGTAGTTGGCTTCTCACCACTTCTTCTATCATTTTTGACTCTTCTAGTTGAGTCTTCAAGATGAAAATTGTCTTCTCTATTTATTAAATATCATGATCCTCCTCTTCATATTTCTGCAATTGCTCTTTCTGTTTCTATTCTTTTCTCTAAGTCTGTCTATTTCTTCTAAGTCACCAATGAGTTATGCTTCAAGATTCACTTCCCCATCTATGCCTTGTTGTTCTTCTTCTTATTTTTCTTTCTTATTGTCTTCACTTTCTTTATCAGTAGAATTTTTATCCATGGCCATGAAGAGGAATTCATCTTTGTCAATATCATAAACATATACATTACTCTCTTCAAACGAGTTATTATCCTCTCTAGAGTAAAAACCCTTCTTCTTAGTATATTTTCCTCTTTTATGTATGTCATTTGCTTCTATTGTTATGTTCTTGTTTGAAATTATTGTCCTCATCATCATTGTCTTCCCTTTTTTCATATGGACATTTAGCATCAAAATTCCCTACTCTACCACAATTAAAACATATGAAGGGTAGCTTACCTTTGTGTTTTCCAGATCCTATTTTTAGCTTTCTCACAAATTGTGCTTCTTCTGTATATGATTCATCACTGGAAAAATCATAGAATTTGTGTCCCTTTGTCTTCTTTGATGCTTTGAAAATTGTTTCCTTCTGTGCTGGATTTTCTTTTTCTGTCCTCGTCTCATTTACGATGAGAATCCCATGCATCTCATCCATTGTTAGTTTCTCCATATCCTTCATTTCTTCAATGGCACAAACTTTGGCATCAAATATTAAGTGGAGAGACCTGAGCACTTTTGGAACAATCATTGATTCTTCATCCTCCTCATCAAGTCCTCTGATGGTGTTCACAATTTCATCCACTCGAAGAAAATAGGTTGCAACATTTTCTTCGTCTTTCAGTTTCAAACTCTCAAACTATCTTCTATGAGTTTGTAGCTTTTCCTTCTTCACCTTGTCATCACCTTCATAGATGCTTTCAAGTTTGTCCCAAATATATTTTGTCAATTTACAATGCATCACCTTGACAAATTTTGATTATGATAGACCACTCAATATAACATTCATGGATTTTGCATTATGTTCACTAGGCTTCTTCCTGGTCACATATGTTGGTGGAGTTGTTGGGGTTTTATAAACATTCATGATTGATTTCCAAATATCAAAACTAAGAGCCATTAGATAACCATGCATCCTTATAAATGCATAGTTTGTTCCGTCAAATAATGAACCCTTGTTTGTGAAGAAACCTTCTTGACTAGCCATGTGTGCTTCTGAGATGTACCTTCTAGCAGTTAGACTGTTTCTGAAGGAAAGTGCTCTAATAACAATTGCTAAACTTATTCTTATACTAGGCGTGGGGGGGATGAATCAGTATAATATATGTTTTACTTTATTTAAAAGTTCCTCAATCACTCATTAACTGAGAAACAATAATCACATATAAACTCAAATGACAATGCACATAGTTTAACATGGAACCCAATCGGGAGAAAACCATAAAAATTATCTTTATAAATTCAAGTAGGCATCAACCTACTATTACAAAGATTATAGGCTCCAACCTACTAGAGACACCAATCTTCTTAACTGTGCCCCATCTCAGCAAGATGTAGGCACCAACCTACTGTTACAATATTTGCAGGCACCAACATAACGGAGAGACCAATCCCCTCAATTGAGCACCAACTCAACAAGATATGTGTAGACTCCAATCCAAGATATTCATACACATAGTACTTCTGAATTCACTTGCATGCTTCATTACACAAACAATCCTTCAAACCCTAGTCACATGTAGCATGCATGCCCTAACAATCCTCATAGCATCATTCCCAAAATATAATCCCCGACAACAACATCACAACATCAAAATAGGATACATGAAAACATCACAACCTTATAACAGTGCATACTACAACGTCACAGACCTTCATTCCTTCATAGCGCACCTTGAGAACAAGAAAGACCCCAAGAAAATCCCTTAGACTTCTCTTGCACACCTTTAGATCCCAAAAATACACCCCAACACCTTTAAAGCACCTCAAATCACTTATGCACACCTCAGACTTGATCTCTTGCTTGGTTGCACTCCAAATATGCACATCTATCCAGTATTTCTAGTAATTTTGTACCTACTTTTAGGGCCACCCTATAAAGATTGGTTGAGCCAACCTCAATTTTCTAGCTGGGTTGTTGGATAGAAAAATTCATATCTCCTCATTCTTAGGGAGTTAGAGGGAATTCCATGTACCATTGGAAAGGTATCGGAATAATATTTCCAACCATATAAATTATTCTCCCATTTGAGCTAGGTGTGTAGGGTAAAAATTCCTTCAAATATGGGGTATCCAAACTGACCATCAAAAATCCAAAAATAATACTTTCAACAATCTCCATCTTACAATCTTTATATTGGACATCTGTAGGCTTGTAATATTTATCTTGGACATATTTAGGCTCCCCTATCTTTGAATTCAATGAAAACAATATTTCAAACACAAGTTTGGGAAGTGCTACATCATTGATGCACACAAAGGCAAGTCAAAGATCTCACTAGTAAGTGCCAACTAGGCCAAGAACTTGATTAGTTCTAGTAAGAATTGTGTTTTACTTTTCTTAAGAGAAAATCAGTTTGATGATGAGTCAATGAGAGTGAAGGCATCCATAGAGGGGTGTACTAAAGAACATAAACATCATTTGGAGGATTTTCTACAGGAATACAATGGAATGTTCAAGGAGCGTAAAGGTATACCACCCAAGAGGGATATGGAGCACGAAATACAATTATTTCTAGACTCCCCATTGTCGAATATTGGGTTGTATAGATAGTATGCTCTAGAAGCGAATGAAGTGAAGAAGCAATTGCAGGAGTTGTTGGAGCAAGGTGTGAATCGACCAAGTACCTCACCTTATGGGCCACCCATCATAATTTTACCCAAGAAGGATCAGACTTGGAGAATGTGTATCAATTACAAGGCATTGAACAAGATTACACTGAAGAATCAGTACCCTTTACGAAGGATTGATGATCTGTTGGACCATATGCAACATGCCAAGTACTTCACCAAGTTGGATTTGAAATTAGGGTATCACTAGGTAAGAGTCAAAGAAGAAGATACCTGGAATACCACCTTCAAGACAAGGAAAGGTTTGTATGAGTGGTTGGCTATGCCATTCAATTTATGCAACACACCAACTACATTTATGATACTAATGAATGATGTTTTACATCCTTATTTAGATTCACTTGTTATTATTTATTTGTATGATATGATGGTTTATAGCGCTACCTGAGAGGAGCACATATCACATCTTATGTAGGTGTTAGAAGCTTTGAAAAAACACCAGTTTTTGGCAAATCTTAAGAAATGTGAGTTTGCTCAACAATCTTTGGTGTATTTAAGGTATGTTATTGGTGGAGGGGAGCTCAAGATAGATCCCACAAAGATGGAGGCCATCATGAAATCGCTAGTTCCTACAAATGTCACTGAAGTTAGAAGTTCATAGCTTCATTTGTAGCGGTAGATGCATCACTCCACACCATAAAAACTAGTGGTAAGAGTTTCCAGTGGGGGGAGAATCAACATAAGTCCTTTGATGAGCTTAAAATAAAGATCAGTCAAGCACTAGTGCTTTCACTACCAAACTTTCAGAATCCCTTCGAAGTGGAGACAAATGCAAGTGGGTATTCCATGGGAGCAGTAATGATATGGGGAGGAAGGCTTGTATGTTATCATTCTAAAGTATTTCATGGGGCGATTCTCAGCTACCCTACCTATGACAAGGAGATTTATGCCTTGGTACAAGCTGTCAAAAAATGGAAGCATTATCCTATGGAAAGGATACCATCTTCCACATAGATCACCGACCTATACAATATTTGCAGACCTAGAGTAAGCTACAACAAACCAAGCATTACAAGTGGGTGGGGTTTTTACAACAATTTCATTTGGTCATAAAGTATAAGAAAGGTATCACAAATAAGTTGGCAAAAATCTTTCACAGCCACCCACATCCAATATTATAACTTTGGGAACTTTGATGCACAAGGAGTCTTTTACCCATGATGCATATAAAGAGGCATACACATAAGATGAAGAATTCAAGGAGGTGTTTCAACAGCTATAGGGATAAATTTATATAGAAGAAGGTGACGAGAAGACTAAATATCATTTCTAGAATGGTTTACTCTACAATCTTGATAAGCTCTATGTCCCTAAAGGTAAATGACTGTAGCTTATTGGAGATGCTCACACCTCCAAGGTTGCAGGACATTTTGGTGTCGGAAAGACAATTTCCAATTTATAGACGTATGTGTATTGTCCCAGAATGCAAGAAGATGTAGCACAATATACTAGAGGATGTATACTTTATTGTACCAACAAGACCATTAAGAGGAAGCAAGGTGTATACCATCCCTTACCTATACCCACTCGACATTGGGAAAGTATTTCCATGGATTTTGTGGGAGGTTTACCAACAACCAGGAAGGGACACGATTATCTATTTGTGATAGTTTATAGGTTTAAAAAATGTGCATTCTCATGCCTTGTAAAAATACCATCAACATACAAGAAGTAGAAAACAAGTTCTTTGAATAGGTCTGGGTGCACTTTGGGATACCAAGGAGCATAATCTTAGATAGGGACACTAGATTTCTCAATACATTTTGGACTACATTGTGGGAGAAGATGGGCACTAATTTGAAGAGGTCTGCAACATTCCATCCATAGACAAATGAGAAAACAAAAGTAATCAACATGACTTTGGTGCATATTTTGAGGGGTTACAATCAAAAGCATCTGAAGACCTAGGATGGAAATATGATCTATATACAACAATCTTATAATAGAGCAGTCCGCACTTCTACTCGTAAGTCACCTTTTGAAACTTTCTTTGGATATTTTTCACCTTCACACTTAGATGTT
This sequence comes from Picea sitchensis, assembly GCA_010110895.2. Taxonomy (NCBI): domain Eukaryota; kingdom Viridiplantae; phylum Streptophyta; class Pinopsida; order Pinales; family Pinaceae; genus Picea; species Picea sitchensis. The sequence continues at coordinate 98,588 of SNQJ01S0004725.1, read as the reverse complement.
GTATATGTACAACAAGGAGGAGTGAGGTAGGACCGAGATGCATTAAAAGTAGAAAAAAATGTTGAAAAGATCATGTAGATCCATTTGCAAGTAAAAGAGATATTGAATAAGTCATAGGAAAAGTACAAGGCTAGACATGACCAGCACAAAACATAGAGAACATTTAGAATAGGGGTTATAGATAAATAAGGAAAGACTACATGGTCCTAGTAAGAAGATCAAGGCTCTACAATATGGTCCTTTTGAGGTATTGGAAAAGGTAGGAGATAACGCCTACAGACTCAGTCTACCACCATGCATGCCCATTACTCATTAGTGAATGTGGAGAATATCAAACTCTATAAAACTTCCATGTTGGATTAGGAGGATGAGCAGGTCCTACCTTCCATTGAGGACTTAGCACCAGATTCTCAAGAAGAGTTAGTAGAGGACACAATTTTCCAGAAGCAATACAAAAGTACAAGACAAGGGAAACATGACCTTTGGAAAATTGGGTTGAAAGGAAAACTTTGATTCAAAGCAAAGTGGTACTTCAGGGAGAAGGTAGAGGAAAAATTTCCTCACCTCATTCAGTAAATATTTTGGGGACCAAAAACCTCCCTAAATGGGAGGTATGATCCAGATTGGATCATTATATTGTTTGTCATCTATCTTGATCCTTTCAAAGTGGAAAAAATTGGAGTTATTAGATTGCACGAGCATTTTAGTGGCAGGTCCTAGTTTGGAAAATTGGGGTATGGAACCTTCCCGGGCCATTTTGAGGAATCAAACGACAATTTTTGGGGTTAAAACTTTCTTGATGTAGCTTGGACCTTAAATCACTATTATACATATCGAGACCTTTCCAAAATTGCAAAAAATCGTGTCAATCAGAGCTCATATGCAAAATTTATGCCTCTTGCAAGTTGACCTACCGTGTTGACCACCATGTTACGAGTGGATGCCACTTCATCCCCCGTCACTCATGCATATGGGGATAGCCACGTATGTAATTTCAAGAATGTTCTAGAAGGTTCAAAACCCTATCACAATTGAGGGTTGAGGAACTAAAAAACCTACCCCTAGATGGCTATCGGGCTATGTTAAATACTAGGCCACTAGGAGGATAAGGGGTTCCATTATTTTCCATTGTATCTTGTTCCATAGTTGAGAAAATCATGTGAGAGTGGTATCATGTGAGCATAACAGAGGAGGAGATATTATGTAGTAGCCATACATGCCATAGGTCAAAGACAACTCCATAGAGAGTGTCTCTTTCTTTGTATTTGCGTCATTTTCTATACCAGAGAAAAGAGAGCAGAGCGACCTCACCTTCTAGATGGGGTTTCTCCCGTATTGGGTTTCCCATCTTATATCTTGTGTTTATTTGTGGATGGTGTGATTGTATTTTATTGTTCTCTATTTTTTCCCATTTTATTTATTTCATGCATAAGCAGAAAATCAGTAACTAAATATTTTGGAGATCTAAAGCAAAAATAACCTTAATAGTAAAGATTTCAGTATTTTATTAAATATGTTGTGACAAACTGTTCCAGTGGAATATCCACCGCAGTTTACAGATTAGTGCATCCTAGGATTTCAAAATAAACAATTTATATCGTTATGTCCCACTTTAGTAACTTGTATGTAACGACGAACCGAATATAACTAAAAATAACTAGCAACTATAATAACTTTTCTTGGTCCACATTACCATGACTCCTAAATTTACATACATAGGAAATCAATTAAAATGCAAGTTCTACTCTCTTGGGTGGGTTACAAACAAAAAATGTCATTTTGTAACTATTTGAAGTATTAGAAGTGCAGAAGTGTGGGAGTGTGGCACCATGAGTTGTATGAATTCTCTACTCACGTGTTGAAAATAGACCAAGTATTGGTTGTGTGCAGGATATACCTGTGTGAAATGTTGAAGTGTTGAAGATATAGGTGTGTGGAGTGAAAAAGTGCACAGGTGTAGATATGTTCATATGCAGGTGGATCGATCATATGAATTCTCTGAACAAAGGCTGAAAAATAGACCAAGTCTTGCATGTGCGGGAGACATCTCTATAGAATGCACAAGTTCTGAAGATATGGTTGTGTGCACTGCAAATATATGGTCATAGAAAAATCCCGTGCACAACCTGAAAAATGGAAACGTAAAAATGCATCTAATTTGGAGATTGTCGAAAGACAAACATTACACTAGAGCGCAGAAATGAGGGAGCATAAGTAATATGAATTTTGTTGGTAAGAGTTGAAAACAAGGAACTAGTGTGAAGAGGGATGAATCCTATGAATTTTTCAAACAAGGGTTTAAAATAGACTATTGATTGTGCAGGTCATATACATGTGCGAAGTGCGTACGTGCGGAAGAAGTAGTTGTGCAGAATGCGGTCACATGGTAATGGAAAAAGACTCTACACAACCTAAAAAATGGCTCAACGCCGATGTGTGAAAGATATAGCTGTGCGAAGTGAGAGCACATGGTAATGGCAAAAGCCTTCACACAAAGTGGAAAATGACTAAGTAAAAAATTTCTGGCTAGAAAATTTGTAAACATGAATACATTGCAGAGGTTGAATTGCTTTAAAGCTAAGTGCATTATGCCCATTTACTAAAATTTGTTTTCCACACATGAATTGCCTTCAAAATACAAGTAACCATAGATAGACACTATTGGATAAGTCGTTGAAAGGTAGGACATTTTCTTTGCATTAGTTATAAATGTCTAAATCCCTACCCTGTCCTCCCAAATTGTAGGAAATCAACATGCTATAAATGGGTCATTTATCGTGAATATTGCATGTCTTGTCACAATCGTGTGATGCAGAGTGTGGGAGGATGGCTACTATGAATTCTCCACACAAGCACTAGAAATAGATTGTCTTTCCTATGCAAGGAATGTGCCTATGCTAAGTGAATACATGCACAAGACATCGTTGCATGAAGTAGGCACATACAATTAATGAAAAACACTACACAAACTATGAAAAATCGCTAGGTAAAAAATCCTTTTGATAAGCAATTTTTTTAGCACAGTGGATTGGCGTAAGAATTTTATATAATATTTGTAGAAGCATCACAATTATAAGAAGAAAGGAGCCTTGTATGGTACTAACTCATTTACCCGCTACTCTAGTACAAAAATATCAATGCAAATCTTGTATAAAATTCTTCTGCCAATCCACTATTTTTCAAAAATTTCTTAGTCAAAAGCCTTTTTACTCACCCATTTTTCACATTGTGCGTAGCTTTTTTCCATCACCATATCTCCACACTCCATGCACCTATATCTTCCACACATCTGCACTTCGTACATGTATATCCCGAGCATAGTGAGCACTTGTTCTAATTCTATTTTCGACCCATGTGTGTACAATATTATTGATCCTCCTGCACCTTCAGATTTGCAATGGTTCCACACCAGAGTTTCTGAAAAGCCACATAATTTGCACGATAAGTGAGTAATTTATGGCACATTGATTTGCTCTGATTTGCAAAAAAATGAAATTTATTTAGAACAAGTGGTGTGGAAAGGCCATTTTAGTAAATATGCGCCATGTACTTCGCCTTAAAGCAATTCGACCTCCACAATGTACTATTCATAACTTTCACATATATCAAATTCCATTACAAAAAGCGCAGGTATAGCATATATAAAAAGAAACCAGAGCTCTTGTGTTGACAACTTATGTACCACAATCTCCAATAACAATATTGCTTCAACAACAATTTATAGAAGGTCGATGAGAAAAATCCCTTACCAATCTTCAAGAATATGACATGGACATCAACTTCCTAGAGGTTGTCAGATGACAAGGACTGTAAATTGATGATTGGTATTGAAGCTGTAAATATCCCTCATGAAGTGCACACATGCAGAAGACATGGTTGCGTGAAGTGGGTGCATACAGTTAACGTAAAAAACTGCACAAACTGTGAAAAAACACTACATAGAAAATGCCTTTTGATAAGGAAATTTCTGAAACAAAGTGGATTGTTGCAAGAATTTTATATAGCATTTGTAGAAGCATGGGAATTAGAAGAAGAAAGTATCATTTCCGTGCTAGTATCACATGTACCGGCTCCTCTAGTACACAATTTTCAATGCAAATCTTGTATAAAATTATTCTCCCAATCCTTAGTCAAAATAATTTTTACTTGCCCATTTCTCAGGTTGTGCAGAGTCTTTTTCCATCACCATATCCCCACAATTTGTGCACCTATATCTTCCACACCTACACACTTGACATAGGTATATCCCCCACACAACCAAGACTTGTTCTAATTCTATTTTCAACCCTTTTGTGGACAATTCATACCATTGATCCTCCCGCACTTATGCACCTTCACATTTGCAATGGTTCTGAACCAATGATTCTGAAAATCGACATAATTTGCACAATAATCGAGTCATTAATGGCACATTGATTTGCTCAAATTTGTGAAAAAAATAGAGGTTATTTAGGACTTGTGTGAAGTAAATGTCGCGCTTTTCTATGAGTTTCTTAATGGTTTCTATTTACATTCCCCGTATTCCATAACTAAATCATGTGTGGAAAGGAAATTTTAGTAAATACGCCCCATGCACTTCGCCTTAAAGCAATTTGACCTTCGTATTGTACTATCATAACTTTGATGTATATCAAAGTGCATTAAAACAACACACATATAGAAAATAGAAAAATAAAACAGTGTTCTTGTGCCGATAGCTTATGTACCACATCTTCTAGTAACATTTTTTCTTCAACATCAATTTAGAGAAGGTTGATGGACAAACTCCCTTGCCAAACTTCAAGAATATGACATGGACATCAACTTCATGGAGACTGTCAGATGACAAGGACTATAAATTGATGAATGGTATTGAAGTTGTAGATGTCCCTCATGCAAATGATGTACTAACTCAAGATGTATCCATCTTCCAAAAAACTCGTCATCAAAAGGCTCTTTACTTAACCATTTTCCACCTTGTGTCGAACCTTTTCCTTCCATCATATCTCTGCACTCAGCATAGCCATATCTTCTACAATTCTCTTCCTTTGCACATTTTTCAGCACGGATTCTGACAAGGCAGATAATTTGCATTATAAGCGAAGCATCTATGAATGGTTGATTTCTTATAATTTGCAAAGAAAGGGCAATGATTAGGACTAATGCAAAGTAAATGTCCCACTTTTCTATGAGCTACTTAATGGTTTCTATTTATGATTACACATGTTCCAAAGATAGTTCATATGTGTGGAAAGGAAATTCTAGTAAATATGTGTCGTGTAGTTGGCTTTAAGGCAATTGGAGCTCGGTAATCTATTATTCGTAAGGTTCACCTATATCAAATCCATTAAAAAATCAGTGGTATGGAAAGTAGAAGACAAAAGGCTCATTTTTGTGGTGATACTGTCAATTCACTAGTGAGACAAGACAAGAATTTCCATTGGTCTTCTTCCTACCATTGGGTTCTTGAATAAGAGTCTAGAAGAGAAGAAAAATGATAGACTCTACACCATGGGGCTCATCAACGTTGGTAGTGTACCTGAAGTTTTCAACTTCAAGGAACTGGTATCCTAGTGTGCTCGAAGGTTCGATTCCAGGACAAGAATGATTAAAGTCACAACAAAAGCAAAGAATTTAATCATGCTTACTCCGAAGGTGTTCAATAAAATTCTCTGTCTTCCTTCTACAAATAAACGTATTAATCTTGTCAATGCAGATGCCTTTCTGGACTCTTGGGAAGGCGGCTCCAATGTATTGAGAGACTTTCTGCTACCGTCTACAAAAATGTCGAGCGACCTTTCAACAATTGATATAACTTTTCTACAAGAACCATACCAGGACTTTTCATGGTTGTTCATGTGTGTGGTTGGGTGGGATTCGACTTCACATATACCCATGTCAACTTTATGTGCATTGTACTTTTCCTTTCTAAAGGATGTCATCTTTGATTGGGTAGAGGTGATATCAAATGAACTTTGTTTTTAGTTGAGTAACTACTTAAGTACTCAAATAATTTTCATGGCCACATATTTGGTGTTTGCAATTGTCTATTACAATGTCTTTGATGGTCTCCCTGTTAAAGCGAGTGTGAATAAACACAATGAACTAGTTCAGTTCTGGCACCTGGTGTTATGCAAACATAAATCACCATTCAATTTTTACGTTGTTAAATATAGGATTGTTATAGAGTTCAGACACATGTTGGTTCTGGAAGAGCCCAAGAGAATAACTCAGAAAGTTGAGGAATTTCTCAAGGGAAAGAGCATTTGCATTCAAGAGGAAAACCATACATACATCTGGTTGTATGGTTGTCAAGAAAAAACCCTTCTACTCCCTATATTTTTCTGCAATAGATATTTTGTCGCAAAAGTTTTCCAGCAGTATAAAGTCTATTGTACTTTATTTGATAGGAAGAGAAAAAATAAATTCATTACATTTCCTTATCGAGTTGGAGACACAATCATCAGGAATCTAGTGCATCTGAAAGAAGTCTCATAAACACTTAATGTGTTTAATCTAAAAGAAGCACAACCCCTAGGGGGTTTTGACCCTGAGGGTCTTTTCTCGTGACATTTTCACGACATTTGATGAAGAAGCTGATGACAATCCCTTGACAAAAAAGGATAAGAATGGATGCAATGACGACTTGTCGATAGAAATAATTTCAAATAAAAAAATCTAGAGCAAAGCAAGACAAAGGGAAAAAAGAAGTACTAATGTCCATTCTTCCTCCAATCCCTAGCCACATAAGATCTCATCCTCCAGGAAAAGAACACAACCGTAGAATCTAAACAAAGAAGAGAGTAATGACAGGTGTGTTGGAGGTGAAGGTGGAGAGAAACCAACTCATGTCAATATTGAATGGGCACATACAATGTCCCAATAGAAACGAAGCCCAAATAGAGACAATTCGCAAGATCTAGGAAGCCCATGAAATGTTGATGATATGGAAATTGATAGTACAGAGCTACCTGACTGGGAAGCCTGAAGAATTTTGAAAAGCCAGGAGATTACATAGGAGATTTCAACAGAAGAACCCATGTTGTTTGAGGAGCAGTCCTTGATGTTGCACAATGATCAATACAACAAGGACGAAAAGAAATTGTAGATAGAGAAGGCCGATATCAAAAACAAAAAGGTAGTTTATAAATTAAGGTCAATAGTCGATGTCTCGAGAGTTGGATCATATGGATTCATGAAACTACATCATTCTATAAGAGATGTTCTTACCCATTCAATTTCATAGAAAGAGTTGAAAACCATTAAATTGAAGAATACAATATGTGATCTTGAGGAGGCATCGATTCCCAAAGCATTGTTTGCATGGCCATTGGCCATACTTTCGAAAAAAAATGACTCCTCCAAGTACTCCAGAAACCTCAAAGCCAATCAGGAAAGCACTTAAATTGTTGAATGGAGTCAAAGACTATATTATTGAAAACATTAACAAAATAATCAGGATAATTAGAGAGGCATGGGGGGTCAACACTAGCTTGAAGAAAATTGAGGAACTATGAGGTTTCCCAATAGGTTTGTATTTGACCTCTTATTGGGATCTAAGTTTTATCTTCAAGACTGTCCTTTGCTACTATTTTAGGACATCAAACAATCAAGTACTTTCTCCTCACAATTTTTATTGGTTAAGTTCTCTTTTGAGGTGCCCTTGCCAGTGTTTTCGTAACCCAATGTTAGCACATGAAATACACTCAAAACAAATAACACTCCTCATTATATTTACAACTCTAAATGTTTATCTACCCATACAAGCATGCATGAAATTTGACACATGTATTTTTGGTCAACATGACCCTGGATAAACCCCCCCCCTCCGAGAAAACCAATTTGGAGATAGATGTAAATAGAAGATCTCAAAGCAAAATGTACAACAAGGAAAACATATACAAGTGAACCTAGTACAATAACAACCTTTATTGGATGCTTTGGATTCCCTTGAAGATGTGCTTGTTATCCCCTCGAAGCTAGGTGGCCTTTTCCTTGGTCCACTCTTCTTCCTTTGTTAATGCCTTGGCCTCTTTCCTTGTCCCTTTAACTTTTCCTTTGAGATGCCTTTGCCTTTTCCTTTGCTCACTTAAAACTTACTAAGATCTTTCTCTCTTTCCTGGGACGTGGCACCCTCTACAAAAGTGTTCCCTCCTCCTTGGATTGGTATGCACCCACAAAGTGAATTAAATGTCACTTTAATGACTTAAGTGACATATTTCACTTTTGACTTAAACTCCTAAGTCAAAGTGAAATTAGAACATAAAGTAAAATAATAAGGGTAATAGTCTCCCCCTTTGTATTTAGAGACTCACAAACACAAGGGGACCACTTTCCAATGTACCCAAATATCAACACTCCCTCTTATCGAGGAAAGTGTCATTCACCCATAATCTCATTCCTGCAGTGGACAAGGTTTCCGACTGGAAAATACTCGATGAGTATGTTTACCTTGATAATCAAAAGTGGTCTCAGACACATATCTTCTCAACCTGTGTGATCTATAGATTGAAGTACATCTCCACCTATCCAAGATCACATAGATATTGGAATCTCACCAAAGATATCAACCTTGGCATCTCATTAAGGATTTATACCTCCTGGAATCTCACCAATAGTCACTACTCTTGGGATCTCACCAAGAGTCTCATGTCTTGACATCTCATCAAGAGTATATGGATCTTGGCATCTCACCAAGATCCTCAACTTGGCCTCTCACCAAGTGACGTCCACCTGAAGTCGAACCTATACCTGATCTGCTCGTCTCCACAACCAAGTGAGGCTCAAGCCTCTGTGGTGCCTTGCTCCTCCTCCTCCTCAATCTTTGATGCTCTGAAGCCCTTGTACCAACCCTTTGTCTGCTTGACAACTCTGAAACTGAAGTTGTCCTGCGTGGACAAGTCACCCCTGAAGATGGTGTCCTCGAAAATTTAGTCGAATATCCCTCTGAATCAATGCTCTAATTCAATAGGTCCTCCCCAACTCTGTCTCCCCACCTACTGTTGGATGGCGCATCAACTGAAAAACAACAACTAATGAACACACACTCCTTCGGAAACTGAGCAATGAAATCCTCCTCCTCTATTGTCGATGCAATACCATCCTGTTGCTTCTTCTTCTCCTTCTTGGGACATTGTCCTGCATAGTGACCCATCTCTCCACAAGAAAAGCATCTCATTGTACTCATGTCTCTCTCTTTCCCATTGCCACTTTGTTGTGGTTTGGACCCTCCCTTGGGAACCTGTCTAGCACCTATGTTGTTCTTCTTCTTTCCCCTAGTCCATATAGAAATATCATCATCACCCTCTCAAGTAAGCTGATGTTCTGAAGATCATGAGCTGCATCTCAACTCCTCCTGTACAAAGTCATCCCAAAGTCTCTCCTAGGTAGGAATGACCTCTTGGGCTACAATTCCTCATACAAATGAACCCCAAGGTTTGGAAAAGTTGTTCAAAGTTGTCCTCACCTAGAAGCAAGATCCACAATCTCCCCGATTATGGCCAACTTGTCTTGATTCTATGTAAATATGCCAAGGTATGATGTGATTGTCTTGGAATTGAGCATCTAAATGCTCCTGAGCTTGTCCTACATAACCATCTTTTGGTTCTGGTTTGGACTCTGGCAAAGCTTTCACAATGAGGCCCATATCTCAAAGGTGTAGTCTTTCCTAGTTAGATGGGGTATGATGTGGTCCCTCACCGCATCACAAATAGTCATCTTCACCTTGTTGTTTCTCTTCCTAAACTCTACCACCAACAAGGGAGCAGTGACAAGAGGAAGAACAATGGGAGCCTGACCTATATCCGATAGTTCAAGGCCCTCCATGAAAAATATGATCCTGGTCTTCTAAGGGGACCAGTTGATAGCTTTGTCTAGCCTATCCTCTGCTCGCATTTGGGACACCAACATGGTTGTCCACTAAAGCTCACACTGATGCTAAAACTACATAAGAGTACTGCCTCACTCGTATCAATACAGGTGTGAAAAGAGGCAGTCAGACTACAACCTCACTCTTGAAAACACATGTGTGAAAAGAGGTTGTCCAAAATCAACCTCACTCTTGTCCACACAGTTGTGATAAGAGGTTGAAAACAAAAGTCTAAAATAGTCCTGCAAGCTGTCCAAAAAATCTTCCCATGAGTTGTCCACTAACTCTGCCAACAAGCTGTCCAAAAATCTGCCAACAAGTTGTCACGAAACTTCCCACTGAATTCTCTAGAAATCAACAAGTCTTTTCCACCAAGGGCTCTGATACCATGAAGAAAATCGAGGAACTATGATGCTTCCCAAAAGGTTTGTCTTTGACCTCTTGTTGGGATCTAAGTTTTATCTTCAAGACTGTCCTTTTCTACTCTTTTAAGACAACAAAAACTCAAGTACTTTCTGCTCACATTTTTTATTGGTTAAGTACTCTTTTGAGGTGCCCTTGCAAGTATTTTCGTAACACAATGTCAGCACATGCAATATACTCAAAACAAATAACACTCCTCGTGATATTTACAACTCTAAATGTTGATCTACACATCTAAGCATGCATGAAATTGGACACAAGTATTTTTGGTCAACATGACCCTGGATAAACCACCCCCACGACCCCCCGAGGGAAAAACTAGTTTGGATATAGATGTATATAGAAGATTTAAAAAGAAAAATGTATGACAAGGAAAACATATACAAGTGAACCCGGTACAATAGAAACCCTTCTCGAATGCTTTGGAGTCTCTTGAAGATGTGCTTGCTAGCCCCTTGAAGCTAGGCGCCCTTTACCTTGGTGCACCCTTCTTCCTTTGCTAATGTCTTGGCCTCTTGATCCAGGTGGATATTGGTGGCCACCCACCTATTCCAACTAGCTCATCTTGTTTGTTTTTAGTTCAACACGTTCTTCTATACTTCTTTGTAATTGTGGGTTCTACACTTCTTAGGATTTCTGAAGCCCTACCCATATTCCAAGTGGATACTGGATGACCTCTCACCTACTCCAAGTGGCTTATTTTGTATGTTTTCATGTCAACACATATTGTTGCACTTACAGGGTTGTTTTGGAACCCTAAATAGTGTTTTTTTTGTCTTTCCATAGTCAATATATAGACGGAGTCAGAGTTTACGGGCGTAATGTGTAGTTCTTTGAAAGACCTTTCCAATGGGCTATCATGCGCCTAAAACGAAGGTCGTATGCAAAATTTGCGACCCTCGGAAGTTGAGGTATCAACTTACCCATAGGGGCCCACATGAATTTTGACGTTTCACCTCCTAGGGTTAGGTTTTTGGATGTCTAGGGTTTTGGCATTCATGAGTAATAACAAAAATTCGTTTGGAGCCTCATTGTAATAATTATGCTCAGACAAATGTGCGTAGCAGCCACATCTCTTCTCAGAGATAGCTACCACCATTTGAGCAAGTGTTTCAGTTATGCAGTTTTACAGTTTTAGCCTATTTCATTTATTCAATAGAAGATATTGTTCACTAGATATATGTGTTGTTCTTCATATCTCTGTGTTTATTGTATTCAGTCTGTTAATCACTTCGCTCCACTCCTAAATTCGGATCAGTGGTATCAGAGCGGTCTGCTCTTCATTTATTTTTCTTTGTGCATGTCCCTGACAAGATCTGGGTACAAGAATTTGGGACTCAAACCAATCGAGTCGTTGCAAGATCGGTCGCGTCGAGTCCGACAACAACCCATGGGGGATGGAAAGAAATATGATGGAGCAGGGGATCCTATTAAAATGTTGCTCGAGGAAGCCCTCGTGTGACAAAGGAATGAAATGATGGACAACTTTGCGCAAATCCTTCGACGATTGCCCACAAGAGAAGCATCTTCATCAAGCGACCATGAAACCCCCTTAAAGGAACATGTAAATCTTGATATTCCATTATTTGAAGGACGGATAGATGCGGATGTTGTAGATAAATGGTTGAATCTGCTCGAAGGGTATTTTTCGGTCCACAATTTTTCCAATAGGGAAAATATTGTTTTTGCACTCCTCAAGGTCGTCCCCCATGTTAAGGATTGGTGGGATACTTACTCTGAGCAAAGGGTCATAGAGGAATCTGCAATATTTATGGTTTCCCCTGCATGGGATTCCTTCCAAGACGCCATTAAAGAAAAATACTACCATGTTGGAAGCTACGAGGACCAGTACATAAGATGCACCACCCTACGTCAAGAAAGGGACCAGACAGTACCAAAATTCACCAATATTTTCCATACCTTGTGCACCAAATTGGGTATCAAAGACTCTGAGAGAGATCTGGTGCTCAAATACCGCGAATGTTTGCATAGATACATTCAAACAAAAATGGAGTTTCTGTACATCTCCTCATTGGGCACGACTTATAGATATGTTGTCAAGATCGAGTAGAAATTTAAGCAGAAGAGGCGATAGTTTGGATCTGCAAACTCCTCACAGTTGAAGCGGGGCAAAGGCAACCCCAACCCACATAGCAAGCGATTGAGCCGAGATGGCCACTCTCAGGACAACCAGTCCAAGCCGCAAAACAAGAAGGGAAATGAGAAGATGAAGAAGGACACGAGAAAATCGTGTGAGTACCATAAAATCCCTTAGCACAACACTAAACAATGTCGCTCCAAGCAGTCACTCATGGTCGAGCTAAAGGATTCTGAGTCAGAGGCCGATTCTGATTCTGAATCAAATCCATAAGGAGGGAAGCAAATTATCAATACTGAACCCAATGCCATTATTGCTACCACCAAATTCCAACCAAGCGAACCAGAAGAACTAGAGGAAGGGGAACGCCTCTTTCACTCACATATGTGGATAAAGGGGGCTCCGCTTCATTTCATTATTGATAGCAACAATCAGAAGAACATGATATCAACAAAGGTTGTCAAGCCTTTCAAAGATGAGGTATTGTGTGATATTTCTCCCCTTGAATTTTGTGATGTTCTTTTAGGACAACCATATTTGTGGAAGCATCATGTTGTGTATGAGTCTAGACCCCACAGTGTTATTATTACTTTGGGTAGACAATTGTACATGATATCAGAGGTAGCGTCACCTACTGCTATTTCTTTAATCTTTGTTAAGCAATGCAGTAAGGTCATTTCATGGATCGGGAAGTTTGTCTTCTTTGTGATCCATGCTCACAGTAAGCAGAAGGTCTCCACCACATCCATGGCCTCTACACAGAGCCTCTCTTTGCAGCAGAAACAAGTGGATGGGATCATGGAAGAATACTGTGACATCTTCTCCTCAACCACCGGGGTACCGATGCACTGCCAAGTCAAGCATCCAATTGATTTGACCCCCAGTGCACCTCTACCTAATGGACCAGTCAATCGTCGCTCGCTGATGGAAAACGATGAAATCATGCGTCATATCCAAGAGCTTCTTCAAAAGGGGCACATCAGACCTAGCTCCTCCCCTTGCGGAAGCCCGATTATACTGGTGCAGAAGAAGGATGGGACTTGGTGACTTTGCTTTGATTACAGATCCTTAAACAAAATCACAGAGAGGAACTGATACCCAATTTCCAGGATTGATGACCTTCTTGACCAACTCAAGGGGGGAAATTTCTTCAGCAATATTGACCTAAAGTCTGGCTACCACCAGGTTCCCATTGAACCAACTGATGCATGGAAGACAACCTTCAAATCTGAAGAAGGTATCTTCGAATGGCTGCTCATTCCCTTTGGCTTAACAAATGCACCAACCACTTTCATGAGGTTGATGGCTGATGTATTGAGACCCTTCACCAACTCTTTTGTGGTGGTATATTTGGATGGCATCCTCATCTTCAACAGAACTTGGGAGGATCACATGCAACATATTCAATAGGTTTTGAGCACTCTACAGCAGCACAAGCTATATGCCAACTTGGAAAAATTCTCTTTTGGCATGAACATGGCCTAATACTTGGGCTACATTGTTGATGAGAATGGGGTACATGTTGATCCAACTAAGATCCAAGTCATCCGTGACTGGACAACCCCGACCACACTAACCGAGCTTCATAGCTTCTTGGGACTGGCCAACTTCTACTGATGTTTCATGTTAGGATTCTCCCATATTGCATGGGCCCTCAGCCAGGTCACTAAGGGCGGTGGAAGGGAAACGTTCATGTGGGGAAAGGAACAACAATGAGCATTCCATGATCTGAAGAATCGATTGTGCTAAGCTCTAGTAATCTCCTTGCCTGATCTGCAGAAACGGTTCAAGATTGAGATTGATGCATCTGACTATGCTATAGGTGCATTTCTCACTGAGCACGGTCATTTGGTGGCATACCACAGTGAGACACTCTCAGATATTGTTCGAAAATACCCCACCTATGACAAGGAAATGTATTCCATTGTACAAGCTTGTCATAAATGGAAACATTACATTATGGAAAAGGAGATGATCATCCACACTGATCACAAACCTCTATAGTTCATACAGACACAGGGGAAATTGCATAATGACCGCCATCAGAAGTGGTCTGCCTACCTGCAACAGTTCCATATCAACATAAAGTATAAGACATGGATATCAAATCATGTCACTGTCTGCCTCAGTCGCCCTCCCATGGCTTCACTCACCACGGTGCTCCATTCATGTGGACATGAGGCATTTGAGTGGCCCCAAATTTATCAGCAAGATAAAACTTCGCCACCACCTATCATCTCTTAGGTACATGCGCGACTGTCACCGATTGTCACATTCAAGACAAACTATTATGCCATTTGGACCATCTTTGTGTTTCTACAAGCGAGCATGCAAAGTTGATTTGGGAAGCCCACTACAGTCGGATGGCAAGACATTTTGGTGTGGAGAAAACTATGGTCGTTCTTTAGAAGCATTTTTATTAGCCAAAAATTTGACAGGACGTCAACAAATATATCAGATCTTGCACTGCTTGTGTCATTTCCAAGCCAACCATCAAGAAGCAAGGCTTATACACCCCTCTTCCTACTCCCGAGAAGCCTTGGGAATCCATCTCAATGGATTACATGTCTGGCCTTCCATCCACCAAGCAAGGAAATGACTGCATATTTGTGGTCGTTGATCGGTTTTCAAAGATGGCCATCCTCACAGCCTGCAAGAAGAATATCACAGCAACAAATAATGCCAAGCACTTCTTCGAACACGTGTGGGTCCATTTTGGGATACCACATACCATCATCTTTGACTGGGACAACAGGTTCCTCAACACATTTTGGTCGAGTCTTTGGTCACTGTTGGACACCAAGCTCACTAAATCCACTGCTTTCCACCCCCAAACAGATGACCAAACAAAGGTCGTCAATCAGATGACTGTGCACATCCTGCGCATGTACAAATCTAAGCATCCACGTACATGGGATGAGAGTCTCCCATATGTTCGACACAGTTACAATAGGACTCTCCATAGCTCCACCGACCATAGCCCATTTTAGGTGGGGTTGGGATTCCAACCCTTGGGTCCTATTGATGTTGCACTACCTATTTCCACCACACAGACAAACTCTTCCCATGTTTAGTCTGAGACCAACAAAGCCACCTAATTCATTGAGCAGATTTAGGACATCCGCCAATAGGTCTCGGGCATTTTATTAGAAATCCAATGTTAAGTACAAGCAAATCCATGATCACCATAGGGTACCGCACCATTTTCAGGTTGGAGAAAAAGTCTGGTTACATTTGGAGAAGGAACGTCTCGCAGGGCCCCATCGAAAGCTCCGCCCACTTCGCTATGGGCCTTAGACTATCACCAAGGTTGTGGGTAGCAATGCTTTTGAGCTCAACACTCCACCGTTCCTTGGCCTGCACCCAGTGTTCAATGTGGACCTCCTTCGACCATATTTTCCACCATTATTGGACACCTCAGAGATCGCAGAACAACTGACACCAATGGAGCTCAACCCTGAATGCATGGCACAAGCATTCACTGATCAGATAGTGCACACACAGGTCAAGGGCACTCGCCAGCAGAGGATCCAGCTTTATCGGGTTGTTAAGGCAAGGTACTCACCCGAGGATAAATCCAGTAGAAGTTTCCTCAGCTGATGGGGGAACTCAACGCAATGGATACCATTTCTTCCTAAAGGGGGAGGATTGATCCAAGTGGATATTGGTGGCCACCCACCTATTCCAACTGGCTCATCTTGTCCGTTTTTAGTTCAACACGTTCTTTTGTACTTCTTTGTAATTGTGGGTTCTACACTTCTAGGGTGTCTGAATCCCTACACATCTTCCAGGTAGATATTGGTGGCCTCTCACCTAATCCAATTGTCTTATTTTGTATGTTTTCATGTCAACACATCTTATTGTACTTTCGGGGATGTTTTGGAGCCCTAAATCATGTTTTTTTTTTTGCTCGCCACAGTCAAACTGTATATGGAGTTAGATTTTGACGGATTAATGTGTAGTTCTCTGAAATACCTTTCCAACAGGCTATCACATGCCTAAAATGGAGGTTGTATGCAAAAGTTATGACCCCAGAAGTTAAGGTACCAACTTACCCAGAGGGGCCCACATGACTTTTGGCGTTTCACCTCCTAGGGTTAGGTTTTTGGATGTCTAGGGTTTTGGCATTCATGAGTAATATCAAAAAGGCCTCTGGAGCCTCATTGTAATCATTCTGCTCAGATGAATGCGCGTAGTAGTCACATCTCTTCTCAGAGATAACTACCACCATTCGAGCAAGTGTTTCAGTTCTGTAGTTTTACAGTTTCAACTTATTTCATTTATTCAATAGAAGATATTGTTCATTGGATATATGTGTTATTCTTCATATCTATGTGTTTATTGTATTCATTATGTTAATCAGTTCATTATGCTCCTAAATCCGGATCACCTCTTTCCTTGTCCCTTTACCTTTGCGTTTGAGATGCATTTTCCTTTGCCTTTGCTCACTTGTGCTAAGCTCTTGCCCTCTTTCCTTGAACTTGGCGCCCTCTACACAAGTGTTCCCTGCTCCTTGGCTTGGTGCGCACCTAGACTTAGTGCGTCCCTCCTCTATCAATACCTCCCTCTAGGTGGTGTGCGGCCTTAGCCTCTCACTAAGGTTCCCTCTAAGTAGCGTGTTCCTCCTCCTTCATGAAATCTCTCATAAATCTATGGTGCTCCCTCCTTGAAACTTTGCGCCTCTCCTCCTCCAAGTGTGCCCCTAAGCTTGGAATGATCCCTCCTTCATGTGAATTCCCCCAACTCCATGGAAGCACCTCCACACATGCTATGTGTCTTCCTCCCTCAAGTAGTAAGGCCTCCTACCTTGTGCGCCCTCCTCTCCTCAAGAAATGTGCCCAATTTCTCTTCTTCTCCTCCTTTCCTCTCAAATCTCTCAAGTGAAGAATGAGCCTCTTCATTACCCTTTTCATTCATTTAGCCTCTCTTTGGCCAAGCCATAAAATATCAATGGCCTAGATCCAATCTAGCCATGTTTAATCAACGGGTGAGATTTAATCCAAAAATCTCACTTAGGAAACCCACTTTCCTTAGATTACTTTATGTCCTTTAACTCACCCACAAAGTGAATTAATTGTCACTTTAATGAATTAAGTGACATATTTCACTTTTGACTTAAACTCCTAAGTGAAAGTGAAATTAGAACATAAAGTAAAGTGATAAGGGTAATAGTCTCCCCCTTTGTGTTTAGAGACTCACAAACACAAGGGGACCACTTTCCAAGGTACCAAAATCTCAACATAGCATATGTCATCTTTCACAAAGGATTTAAAATATTACTGAACATTTGCAAAAATAATTGCAACATGATGAAGCCTACTATAAAAACAAGTTAAATACTTTCATCGCACTAATCACTACTATGACTGACCATCAAATAAATCAGCAGGGACTACCCTCAAATTGAATACTAAAGTAAATAAAGGCGGGTTTGAGAGCACGAGTAAAAATTATATAAGATGCAGTTGTTGCTTGCGAAAAAATCAATGAAAGGAGAGGATATCTTATTTTAAAATCATTTGGTCTTGTTAAAGAAATGCAAGGCCTGGAACGTTTTAGGAATTCGGCCATTATCACTAAAGAAGAACTTGATAGTGACTTGGTAGCAATGAAAACCTCGTTAGATAACAACTTCGACGACCTCATGGAGTTTCCCGAAGAAGATTTGAAACAATGGCTTGTCACATTTGTTAATGACAATGAGTACCACATGTCAGCCATTGACCAACTTCGGGTGGAATACAAAGAAGTAGAGGAGGAGATTTTTGCACTTCGAGTTAAGCAAGAATTCACCATCCCACCAATCAAGGACTATATTGATCATTGGATCAAGAATGCCTTGGAACAAATTGTTAACCCAAAATAACCACTAGAGATAGTTACTTCAATAGAAGCCCCAAACTAACAAATCTTATAAAGGTAGATACATAGAAACAACAAACAAACCAGAGTAAAAAACCATTTCCTTGTTCGTAAGTACTCAAGCATCCATTACATTTGCTTTTGCTCTTCTTTTCTTTTGTTGACTTAGTAAATCCACATAATTATTTGTTTTATGTTCTGTGAAAACCTAAGACCCATTTCTAACTATCTTTCTTTCTTTCCTTGAAGTCTTTTTTCTATTTAATGGTCCACAGGAGCCCCAATCCTAGTCTGTTTGAACAAACACATTTACTTTTTACAGACATTATTTAAAAAATAATTGCATATTTTTTAGCTTGTCGAAGAATTGTTTTTGACATACATGGCTAGTGATTTTCTAGACTTTGAGTTTCAAACTGAATTTTCAAGTCTGTATTCACTCTTTATGATTTTTCAATGAAATATCATGTTAATTTCTCTACATATGTGGTCATTTACTTTCATTATGCCAAATCATATTTTGACCTTTAAGCCGTGATTTGTAAATTTTGTATCATATTGTGAATACTCAATAGAATAGAGCCTGGTCCTTTCTCAAACCCTTCTTTCCTTGTGAATGTTTACTTAACGAACATGCTCCATTGTATGGTTTTGTTTTAATTCTGTGTATGATGAGAATTTATCATGCTCCATTTAATTGTTTTAAAAAATGCAGGAAGATTTATCTTGCTAAGGTTCTTTTCAAGACTTAAACATCCTTAGAGATCAACAATATTGATTGAACGTTGTCCAGTAGACCAACACTTTCATGTACATTGTCTTCTTTTCCATTCTTATCGTTAAATACAAAATCAATTTTCCTATTAAGATGGAAGTTTTAGAATTCCTCTGCTTTTTCATTGTCTTTCATCTCTTCATACATCTGGACATTGTCTTTTCTAAGCTTTGGCTAAAGAAGTAGTGATACCAATAACTAGTTTTTTATATGCTTTGTCGATTTCAACGTTGTGCACAAGGAACGTCTCTTGTGCGGGGACCTCTACCCCATTTGATTTCTGCAAAACATACCATGTACACACTTTACATTGTTTCCCACACATCCTAGCCTCCACAAACTTTACATTGTTTTAAGCGCATCCTAACCTCCGCACACTTTACATTGCTTCATGCGCATCTTCACCTATGCATACTTATTTTTACTAAGTTTTATGTTAGATGTTTTTACTTGTTTTTACATAGTTTTATGTTATATGTGATCTCTCATGCGAAGAAATTTCCCTTGTTTGCTTCTCACACATCCTAACCTTCGCACACTTCTTTTTACTGGATTTTATGTGCGAAGCTTTAACAACTTTTCGATTGTCGTCTTTCTACGCACACATTCACTTCCGCACAATACAGAGACTTAATCCAAAAATTTAGTTATTCTATCATATCTTTTCCAAAATTTTATTCCCCTCACCCTACTTTGGCATGTTGCGATGAAGATGTTATAAACTTAATATAATTTTTCAAATGCATAGTCAACCACTTAAATACAAATCAACAAAACATTTCCTTCTTGGTGAGTCAAGCATCCATTACATTTGTTTTTCCTCTTCCTTCCTTTTGTTGACTTAGTAAGTCCTTAGTCTTACTTTTTTAATTCTCTGTGAAAACCTAAGACCCATTTTTAAATATCTTTATTTCTTTTTTCCATGTCTTTCTTCTATTTAATGGTCCACGAGAGCCCCAATCCCAGTCCGTTTGGACAAATGCCTTTACTTTTTACAAACATTATTTAAAAGACAATTGTATGTTTTTTGAGGTTGTTGAAGAGTTGTTTTGGCATACATGGCTAGTGATTTTCCAGACTTTCAGTCTCAAACTGAATTTCCAAGTATGTGTTCACGCTTTATGATTTTTCAACGAAATATCATGTTAAGTTCTCTGCATACGTGGCCATTTACTTTCATTCTGCCAAATGATATTTTGACCTTTATGTTATGATTTGTAAATTTTGTATCATATTGTGAATATTGAATAGAATAGAACTTGGTTGTTTCTTAGACCTTTCTTTCCTAGTGAATGTTTACTTAACAAACCTGCTCCATTCTCAGGTTTTGTTTTAATTCTATGTATGATGAAAAAATATTCTGGTCCATTTTATTGCTTAAAAAAATGGCGGAGGATTTATCCTAGTCAGGTTGTTTTCAAGACTTAAACATCCTTATAGGTCAACAATATTAATTGAACATTGTCCAGTAGACCAACACATCCATGTACATTGTCTTCTTTTCCATTCTTCTCATTTAAAAAGGATTTTTTCCTATTAAGCTGGAAGTTTGAGAATTCCTTTTCTTTTGCATTATCTTTCATCTCTTCAGTCCTTTTCACATTGTCTTTTATGAGCTTTTCTTAAAGAAACAATGATATCGATAACCAATTTTTGATATGCTATTGTCAATTTCAATGTTGTGCACAAGGAACATATGTTGTGCGAGGATCTCTACCCCATTTACTTCTTGCAAAACTTGGCTTGCACACACTTTACCTTGTTTTCCGCACATCCTTGTTGGGCAATTCAATTGATTAAATTGCTTTCATTTAATTATCAACCAGGGATGCTCATAATCTTGTGATGATGCCAACAAAATCTATGCAGGAGTAGGCATCTAACTCTAATCTAAGAAAATTCAATCAAATCCTAACTCTTTCATTCCACTAAATAAGACTTAGTTGTTGTAGGCAAGAAAACACTATCTCCCTTACAGGAGGTCCACTCGTGATGTTTCACAAAACCTATCAACAATCAAGATCATCAAGTAAACACTCATGCATTGAAAATAAATACACTTAAACAGGCTTAGTTGTTGTAGGAATGAAAACACTGGCTCCCTTACAGGAGGTCTTCTCGTAATGTTTCAAATAACCTATCAACAATCAAGATCATCAAATAATTCTAATAAAAACAATAAAGCATATATACCTATTCAAAGCATTAGAACAAGAAGAAAATGCTACTATGATCTATTTGGAGTGAGCTCAATACTCCCAAGAACAAAGTAACACATAAACTAAAGAATTCTAAATCTAAACTAGAGAATGGAAACTTATGTGAAAATAAAGCTTGATTCTTATTCCATCATAAGTTGGATACAATGCTCCAGGAGTCCCCCCCTTTGAAATGGAGGTAACACATAAACTAAATCATTCTAAATCTAAACTAGAGAATGGAACCTATGTGAAAACAAAGCTTGATTCTTATTCCATCATAAGTTGGACACAATGATCCAAGAGTCCTCCCTTTGAAATAGAGGAGACACTCCTATTTATACAAAAATTTAAGATAAATTAGATCCACAAATCTCTCCTCGATCCACAAATGTTTCATTTGGTTACAACCATCTGCTCACACCTATCAATTGATATCTCTACAAATCCTCTAACAAATCTCTATTTCATGATTAATCTCCATCCAAGATATACTTGAGTGATCTCCTCCCAAATATTCATCAAATCTTCAAAGGGCTGAAGAGGAAATTCGAATTTGAGGCTTGTGGTCAAATTCTTGACTTTGGTTGGAGTCTTCAAATACACTCATAAACATCATGAAACTCATCCCACTTTCATATATAAGTGTAAACATGTCATTTTTCCAATATTTAATCATAAATTCACTAAAACACTAAAATAGATGCATTTGAAAATAATAATGCCTAAAAAACCTACGTAATCATGAAAATGCTTTAATGTAAGGGTATGGGAAAGTGGAATATGATTAAAAGTGAAGTGAAAATGTTGGTAAAAAATATGACATTTTACAATTCAACAATCCTAACCTTCACACACTTTGCATTGCTTCCAACGCATCCTAACCTCGACACACTTTACATTGCTTCCTGCACATCCTCACCTCTGCATACTTCTTTTTACTAAGTTTTTTGCTACATGTTTTTGCTTGTTTTTACATAGTTATATGCTAAATGTGATCTCTTGTGCCAAGAACTTTACCCCATTTTCTTCTCACACATCTTAACCTCCAAACACTTATTTTTACTGGCTTTTATGTGTGAAGCTTAGTGGATTTTATGTGCGAAGATTTGACAACTTCACAAATGTATTTTTTCTCCACACACATTCACTTTCGCACATTACAAAGACTTAAACCAAAGATTTAGTTATTCTATAATTTCTTTTCCAAGCTCTTGTTCCCCTTGCCCTGCTTTGGCATCTTGTAATAAAGATGTCATGATCTTAATATTATTTTTCAAATGCATAGTCAACCACTTAAACAGAAATCAACTACAATCACAAAGCACCAATTCAATAATAGACCATGATAGGGGGCATCAACTATTTTTTAGATTAAGCTCTGTAACCTATATTTTAGACTTATTTCCGACTTTTATGATCGCAACTCAATGTCCACTTCTAGGAAATATACAACAAAAAATGTAAAAGGTTTATACATATATATATATATATATATATATATATATATATATATATATACAGAGAGAGAGAGGTATTGTCTTGTACAATAAATTTCAAAAGTTACAAATTTTAATTATATAAAAAGAATTAATTAATTTAGTAAACGATATATGTAAGATGGTTTCAGAATTTATTCTTGGTCACAGATAAAGTTGACGAACATTGACATAGATAAAATTCTATACTTACTCATCTCCAAGGTTCTGCACAAACATCATCTCTTATGCAAAGAATTCTACCCACTTTGCTTCTTTCAATTCTAACGCGCAGACACTTTGCACGGGTTCCCGCACATCCTAGCCTTCACACACTTTACATTGCTTCTCGCACAAACTAAATTCCATCTCTTGTGTCGAGAATGCGACCCACTTTGCTTCAATTCTAATGTGTGGACACTTTGCATTGGTTCCTGCCCATCCTAACCTCCAAACACTTTACATTGTTTCCTGCATATGATCACCTCCCCATTGAACACTCCACTTATTTACTAAGTTTTACTCCACATTGAACACTTTACTTTTTTGCTTATTTTTACAAATTTTTATTCTATATGTTTTTACTCCAAACACTTTACGTTACTTCCCACATATGCTAACCTCCCCATTGAACATTTCACTTATTTACTAAGTTTTACTCCACATTGAACACTTTACTTTTTTGCTTATTTTTTATAAGGTTTTATGCTAAATGTTTTTACTTGTTTTTTCTTTATTCTTATCATTGTCCTCTTTGGATAAAAAATAATGTCATTCTTCTTTATTATATGTATTATATTTTGACAAAGACTATTCATTACCTATGCATTTAGTTATATTAAGTTTCATTGTTCAATATATATTTCTCAGCTAACTCAGCAGGGACTGCGTTACAATGCATCCCTTGTTAAAGTTCAATTTCTTCAAAGATGTGTTTTCTCTTTATGGGAAATTTCATTTGTATAAACAAGCCCATTTCATGTGATTGAGGCTAAACTTAAGCACTGAGTAAATTTTGTAAAATAAATATTCCTAAAGAAAACGATCTTAAAGATGTGTTTTCTCTTTGTGGGAAATTTAGTTTGTATAAGCAAGCATATTTTCTGTGATTGAGGCTAAACTTAAGCACTAAGTAAATTTTGTAAAATAAATACTCCTACTGAAAACTATCTTAACTAAAAGATAATGTCCATGAGTTATGTGATATATCTACTTCATTGCAATAGCCCATATTGGAAAGTGCTAGTTTCATGTCTTGACTAAAAACATCTATCAAATAACATAAATATTTGAAAGCACGCATAATAAAGGTCATAAATCAAGTTTTTGGAGTGAGGACTATATTAGGTGGATTTGCATTATTTCCCTTAAGGATGAAGACTCAATCAACATTAGTTGGTTTTAGATCTAGGATTACAAGACCCCATCCCTTACTATCATGCATAATCACCCCACCCTTGAGGCCCACTTTATTGTGGAAAATTCAATTTAAAAAAATTATCTTTTGTGGATTTTCTATATGCTAACATGTTGTAGTTTTTGTTCTAAAAGTCAACTTCTTGTTAATTCTACTTCCCCATTGGATACTCATGTTCGATCCATTTTCAATTTTGTTTTATTTTCATAGGCCTTTGGATTTACTCAAACTATTGATTATCACTAATTCTACATTTCACTCAAATTCAATCACTCATCAACTTTTCACATAATCAACTTCTTATTTAGTTTTCAATCCATCAACTTTTCAACAGTGATCCTTCTATGAGTCTACCCATATCAGTTACTACAAAATTGACCTCATCCTTAAGCTTCTCGATCTACAAAAATTATCATTTTGAAGTTGTAACATGAGATCCAATTACGATGAAATTCCCTCCTCTTGTGAATAGTATCCACTATAATCCCACCTAATAAAACTTTAAAAAGTTACTTTTCCCTTAAGTAATAATATTAAAGGCCTTTAATATTATTACTTAAGGGAAAAGTAACTTTTTAAAGTTTTAGATTTTCCTGTAATATTATTAATCTAAGATCGAGATTGCATAGTGGACTTGGGTGTGGGTTTCATGGTTTCTTCCAACAAACAATTAAGCAACTAGGTGACACGGATCTTTTAGTTTAGTCTCCAATGCATTGATACGTCTTTTTTGCTACAAAAGTATGCTTATTATAGCCTCAATCTAGGATCTGGTAGTGGTTTCTTGAACTACAATTGTCTTTGTGATTGAGTGTAGGATGATGTCAAGACCATCAATATCTTCCTCGTGATGTTGAAGATCCCTCCTAGTCTCCCTTAATTCCTTATAATCCATTTACTTGATATCATTAACCAGGTCACAGAGAAGGAAGGAAAGGCCTCCAATTCCATAATTACTAAGCTTACAATGTAAGGCCAACAATATAGTAACATAGTTTGAAGCAAAGTAGGGACCAAGAACAATACGATGTCGACCCGAAATCCATAGAGAAAACCAAAATGAAACCCCAGATGCTAACAAATGAGTGAAGAAGAAACAACCAAAACTTCATATAAACATGAACCTTACTATGTAAATCACTGAATCTTTTATCCTGGACTCAAAGAAAAACAGAAAGAACCTCAAACCTACAAATCTAGCAAAGAAGCATTGTAGTTCTTCTAAGGTGACAGTCGAATGCCCTGAAGAACCAACACTGAGTAGCACCAAATCCTTCACACAAGAGTTCAAACTAGCAAATTCCCAAACAAACCTACAATGTTGGTGCCAATGCCCAGGGTAATCATTAACTAGCAAGGTGGGAGATATGATCGTGTGATATGAGAGGAGGGGTCTCATTTCACGCTTCCTCTCTTTGTGAGTGATGTGTGTCATTCAACAGGCCATGTTCCCTCTTAATTATATGTTACATGGGATATTCCTTAACTAATCATGGAATGGGTTGGAGGTACTTCTTAACATTAGTAAAGATTGTCCCCACATTTTTCCTTGTGGATAGATTGGCTTGACAATCCACCACCGAGTTATTTTCCCATAAAATGTGATAGAAATTCACATTTACAATTGATTCTTTGACATGTTTGATCCTCTCAACCATCGATGCTAATCACTAATCTAATAGATTTGAGCCCAAGATCATGTACCTAATGATTATTTTGGAATCTCCCATCATTGTCAAGCTCGTAATGTGATGGCTTTTGGCAATATTTAAGCCTTGCAAAAGTGCATAGGCTTCAACTTGGTTGTTAGAAGAAATACCAAGACTCCAAGCATAGGTATAAACAATTGTTCCTACATGACTAAGAATTACCCCTCTCGCATCTGCCACCCCGGGGTAAGGTATATTCTTGAACCAACATATAAATATTTATTAGGATGTCCCTTTACAATTTTTCATATATAATATTTTTGCACTTGAATATGTTGTAGGATCATCCTCATTAAATATCAGTGTGTTAGCACATATTACTTCTCACCTTTTCACACATTTGACAATATAGCCTTTCTATGATGGGTTGCCTTGGAGTAGCACCTTTTACCATTTGACACCCATCTTGAGAATTTTCCAAATGATTGAGAGCCATTCTAGATTAAGTTTTGATTGTTAGCCTCCTTGTCCCTTCCCATATCTTTCTTGTCTTACCAATGTCATCTCCCACCCATTTATTTGGCTATTTACTACCTCGCATTACTTTTTGTTGCTTGCTTCCATCTATTGATTGTAAAAAAAAATTCCACATTTATTGTACACAAATCATAGCCATTAGAGGGGAGGAATGCACTTGGGTTGTTGAATGATTGATGTATAATATTCACTTTTCCTTCTTTTTGACATATGGTCTCTTATGCACTTGAGACCCAAGTTACTTAAAATGTGAGCACCCACCTCCTTTTTTTATTCTTTCATTCTTTGAACTACGTAAAAAATACAAA
>SNQJ01S0004725.1:43352-60175 GCA_010110895.2 Picea sitchensis | reverse complement strand
TGATATGATAAGTAATCTTTATTTTCTATACATTATCATTCTTGGGAGCTCCAAATCCTCTTAAGGCTACAACCTCTGTTTTACAAGCTGCAACTTGTTGAGAGCACCAATTCTCTAGTTTCTCTAGCACCCACTAGAAGGAAGCACCGACTCCCTGGTTTCTCTAGCACCTACTAGAAGGAAGCACTAACTCCCTGAGTGTTCCAACACCAACTAGATGGAAGCACCAACTTCCAGTTATACAGGCACCAACCTGTATAACAGAGAACAATATTTCTCCCTTGCACCACCATGCCACCCTGGTTTTTCTGGCTGCAACCAGATGGAAGCTACAACTCCTTGTGTTCAAGCACCCACTTGAAACTATGAGGACAACTGTCCTCCCTAACACCTCCCTACCACCCTGAAATATAAATCTTTGATTTTCTGAAACTTATTACTGTTTTTCAAAAGGATTACCAGTCTCATCATTGTTCTGTTGCACTGCTCTGTTCTTCCTGCATCAGTGTCTTCTTGCTCGCATCTCCTTGAGCTTTCTGTTCTTATGCTCTATCTTTGCATGCACACCTCAACTTTCTCTTCCTCTCTTAGATAAGCATATATGTCCCGTCTCTTTCTTCTGCGCTTTATGCTCTGTGTATTATTTTCCATTCAATGCCCTACGCCTCTTCTAGATGTTTCATCTCTTGCACACAACATGCTTCTACCCGCATGAATAACTATAAACAGAAGCAATCGTCTCTTCTTTGTTCTGCGCATATGTATCATGCGAAGTCCTCTGCCAAGGCATACACTCAACTCTTCGTCCTCTCTGGTGATAATCATGAGTCTGTTCTTCATCAGTGGCCGTTATTCTGAGATTCTTCGGCTTCTTTGGAAGTTACAGTCTTCGACGCATTTCCATCTGTCAATTGTATAAATGATGAATCCTCACTTCACTGGCAGTTACCTTGAGACTCTTCATCTCCTCTAGCGATCACACGCAAGCTCGTCGAATTCTATGGCAGATGCAATCACTCTGTTTCTGGCAGTTACAATCAGTCCTTTCCGGCAGTTACAGAGAGAACTTATGTGCACTCGTTCCTTTGGCGCCTTTTCCCTTCCTGAGAAAAACTTCGCAACATGCGCTAGCTTTTCTTGCTAATTCGCTTCCTTTCACGTGACCATCAACGGTGACCAAATGCCTATTCAAAAGGCGCTTCCCAATTTCTGTCTAGTGAGTGTTGGCTCTATTTCACGATATGACCTTGGGCTATAAGCTTCATGTGACCACGCAATTGTAGGCACGTCCATAGGCATTTTGAGGGCAACCTGCTTTTTTCCCCGCAATTCACTACGAGCCTCCATGCGTCCTTTCTCCTAAACCGTGGTTTCAATTGCGACCCGCTCACGAAAAATTAAGACCCAAGCATGTTCTGGCCCCGCAATGGAGCACGACCATCGATCTCACGATCTTGATGGTGCTCCTGAATGGACGTTTCAGATCTTTCCTCTCAAGTCTGCGGACCAGATCTCACCTTCCTACATCAACGACTAAGATTTACTTTGTGATCCGAGCTCCAGGAATTTCAGATCTCAAACCCTGTTGTTGTTGACTGGATATATTCCAGAATGGAAGATCTGTTGACATTTGTCCTCTTCAATCGACGGCTCTACCTTCTTTCCTTTGTCCACACGCGATCCTCAGTCTCAACAATCAGGTGACATGTAGTCCTCCAAACCAATGGACGAGATTGATTTCACCTCTTGGGCTTCGGGAGTTTCGATTCTCAAACTCCACTTGCTCCTAGAGAATTTCACCTAGAGTCTATGATCCAATGACATGTGTCCCTTTCGGATCAACGATCATGATCCTTTGATGTCTCTAGAATTTGGAGATTTCAACTTACGTTATCCTTTCACTGGAGTAGATCGACAGATGAGAGTGCTCCCGAAGTGATCTTTCAGATCGGACATCTCGTGTCCACTTCGGGACTTCGACATTCGGGACTTTGGAGATTTTGTCATTTTCTAGTGGTAAAGATCTCGAAGTAAAACTCTCGGAGTGACGTAACTCTTACGTCACTTGATGACATGTCACGAGTCGAGTAGCTTCCATGTGTCACTTTGATTCGTGATTTGTACATACCTGAAATGTTGATTTCAACTTGACACTTGTCGTTCTCTGACTGTGCCACATGTCCTTGATCTAACTGTCAGGATAGTATCTTAGATCGATGGCTGAGAGTACCTTCGGACCTTCGTCCTTTGGGACTTCGGGAATTTTGAAATTTCTTGGTGGTGAAACTCCCGAAGAAATTATCCCGGAGTGACGTAACTTGCTTACGTCACTTGTTGACATGGCACGAGCCAATTTCCTCTTGATGCTTGTCATCACCTGATTATGCCATGCGTATTTTTTGACGTGGTATACTAGAATGGTCTGTCGACATGGTCTGCTGCATGACCAACAACCCTAATTCAATGGTCCTCATCTGTCCTCCAAATCCAATGATCCTCATTCATTTCGGATTTATGGACTTTGGGTATTTCACATATCAAACCTTCCGAGCATAACCTCCTTGCAACTTTAAACCCGAACTAAATGTTGTTCATCGATCAGGATCTTAGATCGACAGCTTGATCTATTAGCATTGTGGATCTGCTAGCTTATCCCGTCCTTCCACTCGAAATTGATCCGACGGCTGATGGAAAATTGCATTCCAGGAATTTGAAATCTCAAACTTTCCTGAGTGTAACCTCCTCGCATCTTTAGACCTGAACTAAACGTTGTTCGTCAATCATGTTCTCAGATCAATGACTCAATCTTTATGTGGTGCGGCTTTGTTGTCTTATCATGTCCTTCCACTAAAAAATGATCCAACGGTTGTGAAGTTTCTTAAAACAGATCCACGATCAAGAATGATTGCGGAACCACAATCTGCGAGTGTTTTAACTCGTCACCCAAACTCCGCAATGGGAAGATGTGCACTATTGGAGAGTCATAAATTCATAGTTTGTTGGATCAACCACAGTCGTAGATCTTCAAAGCTATGAGATCTGACGTCTATATGGATTCGCGATTTTAACTGGTGAGTAGTTTGATTTAGCTTTCACTCCCCGGAATGCATCCATGTCGTTGATCTGGCTTGCAGATCCGACGGTCTCGATTTGATCTGAGTTTTATCGCACCATCTCTTTTGAGATTTTGATCTTCATTCGTTAACTCTCTCGAGTTTTAATCTCCATTCACTTCCTTCTGCTCCGCCTTTTGTTCTTTCCATCAATGACAAGCACACTACTTCCTGTAAACATGCCAACACATATATGTGTTAAGTGAAATTGGAAATGAAAAGTGTTCTCTAGGAAATGAAGATGAAAGTTGGGTATGGCACAGAAGAATGGGTCACATACATTTTGATAACCTTGTCAAAGTCAGCAAAAGA
Organism: Picea sitchensis; assembly: GCA_010110895.2. NCBI lineage: Eukaryota > Viridiplantae > Streptophyta > Pinopsida > Pinales > Pinaceae > Picea > Picea sitchensis. Next base: position 56,750 of record SNQJ01S0004725.1, on the reverse strand, counting down.
GAAGCATTCATAGAAATGCCCCAGATCACGAAACCAACCAACACTTAATGCAAGCATTGTCAACAAGGAAAGCAAACAAAGACTAGGTTCAAATCAAAGGAATATTCAACAACAAGACCACTGGAAATTGTGGATACTTATCTAGTTGGACCAACTACAACAAATGGTTTAAAAGGTGAGAAATAATTTATGTTATTAGTTGATGATTATACAAGAATGACTGCAGTTTACTTTCTCAAGAATAAGTCAGAAGATTTTGAAAACTTCAAGATCTACAAGGAAATGGTTGAAAATGAAATGGATTCAAAAATTAAATGCTTGAGATCTGATAATGGAGGAGAGTTCACTTCAAAGGAATTTATGGACTACCACAACAGTCATGGAATAAAAAGGAAATTCTTTTTTGCTATGACACCTCAACATAATGGAGTTGTTGAAAGAAAGAACATGACAGTACAGGAAATGGCTCGAACAATGCTAATGGATTCCAAATTGACAGATATTTTTTTGATACAATGTTACACATCAAAATTACTCATTATGATGATGGCCTAGTGTCGTCATTACCAAATGTCGCAAGTGTCGCATTTCGCCCACAAGTGTCGCAAATATCATACTGTCATCTTGCCTATGTTGTGTTTCGAACAACATTATCAAGAACACTTACAAGACACCTCAAAAGACTAGTTTTGAAGAGGAAAAGTCATTTGACAAAGAGTACAAGTCGTTTGCCATGGAAACAACCACTAAAAAATCATTTTTGGAAGGCAACGCTCCCCTATACACTGTCAGGGAGTGCCAACACTCTGTGACCTCTTTCGGGGGAGCGTTGCAACGCTCTGTACCCCATTTTGAGGGAGCGTTGGCCTTTTTTGAGCGAATTTTTGGATTGTTGAGAGAAATCAGGGAAGAATCCCTTCATATCTGGAGTTGGTTAGATTCAGATCTGAGGTCAATGCTCGATCTTAGGGAAGATCCACAACTAAAGGAGAAGAATCCTCAAATTATCCCAAGAATCTCTTAAGTGGTTAGGCCTCTCCAAGCCTATATAAGGAGGCCTCTTCATGATGAAAGGGGAGACATTGTAAAGCATCAAACTTATGATCTCATAAAGGAGATATCATTGAAGCATCATCATTATGTGTGTGGATTATTTGAGCAAGGGTCTGGACAAATAGAGCTTGGTGAAGCTGCTGCACCTACATCTATGGCTGTAAGCATTTCACTTTGTTTACATTAATATAAATCTATGCTTGGCCTGTTTCCTTTAAAGTTTGTGTACATTTCATGAACTTGTTTCTTTTATAGATCCATTATGAAGCTAATCATGGTAGAGTAGGAAGTATGTTTTGTTGTTGTTGCTCATTGTATTGTACCTTCTAAAGAACTTGGAGATCAAGATCAGCCTGGATTGAGCAAGGACAAACGTCGGTAAAAGGTATTTACCCTTCTTCCCTCTTCTTCTTTGAATAGTTTAACTTCATGAAAAGGAATGTCAGTGTCCACAATATCACTTTTCTGTCTTGGTCTTAGGAGTCTGGAGCCCAAGAGGAAATCCACTTGTCCACAGGGGGATTCTCCTATAACAAAAATTGGCAACTCCATTGGGGAGGGACTTTGATTTTTGATTTCTTTCCTACATCGTGTTTAGCCTTTGCTCATCTTTGAACTTTTTCATACTGTGTCTTTGATTCTTAGAGATGTGTTGATTGGCTCTGTACCTCGTCTCATACATTTTGAATTTATGAGTTTGCTTGTTTTTTGGATTTCTGGGCATTTTTCTAAATTTTTAGTGGCCAACGCCCCCCTACCTCTTCTACCAGAGCATTGGCGCTCCCTGCCAAGCTTACACAGAGCATTGCAACACTCTGATGTCTTTGACACCAGAGCGTTGCCTCTTTTCTGTTAAAATCTTGTAGGAGCTTAATCTCTCAATTCATTTTCTTGTTGTTTACACTTACTCAAAGTCCTTACAACCTCATTACATCTTTGTCTTGGCCTTCAACACTTTGCTTTCTGAGATTTGATCACCTTTTGTTTGGAATTTTGATATTTTGTCGTTACCTCGAAGTCACTCTTTGTCTTTGACGATTTAGAGTCAACTTACTGTTTTCCTCTCATTTATCTGACTGAGTGAAATCTTTTGTGAGGAAATTCAAACGTCTATACACCTTTCCATTTGATCTTTGAAGTCATCTTGTCCAAGCCTTTTTCCTTCTTTTTGAGCTTTTGGTTTTCTTTTTGCAAGTTTGGTTATCTTTTTCTTTCTTGTTTAATCATGACAAGAGTGTGTTTTTATTTGTGTGAAGTTTGCTTCTGATTGTCTAAATCTTATTGATCTTAAAGTCTGAACGACATAGGAAGCTTTACACCAAATTGATTATCATTCGCACATAAAGCAAAAGGATACATTTTTATGATTGTTTTTTAATATCAGAACAAAATTCTATGAAAGTTTTTAGCATTATATTGGATTTGATTGAGAAACAATTGCATGAGGATACAACATCTTAGTGTTTGACAGTGAAAAGAACATTTTTCTCTTTCCCTTAAATAGGCATTCATTGAAAGAAAAGACTTTTTATCATTTCTTATGCATTTTTGGGGAATTAAGTCATTATACCATCAAGTTTCACTTTCATACACCCATGAGTAAAGAACAGCTGCAAAATTAACGCTAATTAAAATTGATCTAGAACTTTTTGTTTTTAGAATCTTCCACCAACATTAGACTAGGATTAGCACTTTGGATTAGGTTGTGAGTAGAACTCTCCAAAGTATTCAAAAAAAACATTAGCATCTTGCGATAGGGAGAGAAAATCCAATTGTCGTATAGGCTTTCTGGGATCCCCCTCTCACACAGGGGTTACACACGATGTCGCGTTCGGGAGAGTTACAGAGATTATGCCTTCGTGGTTCAACCGTTCGTAGTAGTCAGATCATATATTGGGGGTTCTTCTTGAGGTTCAATTGTTTTCATTTGGTCTCGGTGCTTCATGAATTATGAATTTGTTTGGGGTCCTCTGGAGTTCTACCGATCCACTTGTCCTCAGTTCTCTCAAAGGATTTCAGACTTGTTATCCTGCCCATACGTTCCGACTGGACTGTCGACTGTACCCACCCAGGGGCTGACTGCGAGTTGGTGTCCTTAGTAGCCATAATATTTAGGTTCTTACACAAGGTGACGGTGAAGGGACGTCTCACTGTACCTGGAACAGACGTTGGTCAAACTCACTCAGGCTCCTTGGAGGGTAAATCCACAATTACTGCGTGGAAGCTTGCACCAAGGTGTAAGTTCGTTAAGCAGGTCGCCATCGTAACTGTTCCACCCGCTTATATCCTAGCCCCTTCTTGACTTGATCACGTGACATTGGATTTCATCACCAACTAGTACGGTCATCGAAAGAAGGTTTTGTTTGCTTGGTTTTGATTCCTATATTTTTAGTGTATGTAGTTTCTTTTTGTTAGTCGTCCATAGATTTCTTTTTTCGTTCGTTACTTAGCTCAAGAAACATCGACCTTCGTCATTCATGTAGGATGCAAGGATTACCCCTGGAAGATCCTGAGGTTTATCTACCTTTTCTTCCTAACTCTTACGAAGGCCCTCCTGAGGCTCATAACAAACTCGGCTCTGAAGTTGGAAGCACACACTCTCTAGAACAATTCCAAATTATCTCCGATTGTTTGGAAGCTTTTCAAATCAACCCAGCTTTGAGTATTAGGTGAGAACTGCATCTGCTGCAGGTGAACTCATCTGGAGAGGTTGTTGTTATTAAGGAAACTGAGGTATCCACCGGACCTCACGCGAGATCTGGAGTAGAGGATCCCTTTTTCCAAAGTGAATCATTTAGGACCCCGACTCATACTGTTGGAACCTATGGTTTTGGTTCTGTCCCTTTGAGAGTTCGTGATCTATACAGTAACCTAGGAGCGAGTCCCGATCGACCCATGGCATCACAAGTGACCGAGACATCTATTAGTTATAAGGTACCTTTAAATCACTTTACTGGTACGACCAGTAATGTCATCACCATTGCAGACCAATTGTTGATTGGTTCTCACTCAAACCCTAGTATCTAGATGGCCCATTCTACTATGGCCTCACATGTTGCTACAATCCCCATCGGAAATGTGACACCATCCCAGGATCCGATTGGAACACCACTTAGACCAAATCCATCAATCCCACTTGGGTACAGAGCTTTGAATCCTTCCATTACCAACACTACCTAGCTTACACCCGGAGGTTCTATCCCTACACCTTCGTTTGGAGGAACCGATCTTGGTGGCTCTAATCCGGTTGGAGCCTCCGGTCATTCATTTTCTAGTTTCTAGATCCCTCTAGGCACTCAACCTCACATTGGGGGGAAACCTCCATTTGGGATTCAAACTCAAATGGGGACACAATCTCAGCTTGGGGGGGAATCTCAGACTGGAATCCCTAACTTGTCATATGGGCAGAATGTGACACCCAATCCTTGGCACATTCCTTTTTCGGGAAATCCACTATTCCATGGGGGGAAACATCCTCAAGGACAACAACAACCTTATCCTCATTATGGAAAAAATGTCTATCCACCTTATGGGAAAACCAAACAATCAACTTATAATCCTCATAACCCATAAGGTTATCCTCCATATCCACATGTTTCTCAACCATCATCAAATCTTGTTTATTCTGGTCAGCCATAACCGAATGTAGGAGGACCCACTGGATATAGTTATCCACTTAACCCAGTTTACGATCCTACTGGTGTTCCCATGCCGCACCAGTATCATCCTCACGTTAACCAACAATTACCATTTCTTGCGACTCTAGATCTCCTAGAATTGTCTCGGTTAACCAATGATCCTATATTGCATTATCCTTTTGGCTAGTCATCCCTGCTAAATTACCTTTAGATATTCCAAAATTTGACTGTAAATTTGGAGAAGACCCAAACAATCATGTGATGAATTTCCATTTATGGTGTTCATTGAACTCCTTAATGGATGATTCTATCCGTTTACGTCTTTTTCAGCGAACACTTACGGGCTCAGCAGCCAAGTGGTATATCGAACTTCCACATGGTTCTTTCCAAGATTTTAACTCCCTTGCCATGTCCTTTCTCACGCACTTTCAACTACCCATTCGATACGAGACGGGTACCGAACTCTTGACCTCCCTTCGTGAGACAAACTCTGTGCATATCTCTAATCATATTCATGAGTGGAGACAACGACGAAGGTTGATCAAAGCAGTCATTCCTAACCAATTATTGGCGGAATGGTTTACTACATCACTGTTAGTCTTGATTTCTCGTGATGCCACCATGGGTGTGTAGTCACCGAGGAAGAGGCCATTTCTCGGGCTCAGTACTTAGATTTGGTTTATTCCTAATCTGGTACTTTGTATGAGTTAATCCCAAATGCTACCTGTGCAAATACCGATCCATCTAAACCGTCATCCACGTCACATGCGGATGGAGTTATCGGCTCCGTCAAAACCCAATCTGTTTCCCAATCAACTGGAACGACAAATCGATCTGCTCCGACATCCACTCCCAGTTCGACCACACCCTCCTCTACCTCCCCCCAAACTCAAATCTTTGAGGTGAATGCAGTTCAATCTGCCCCTTCACAACAATCCAAAGGTAAGAAGAAGACAAAGAACAAACCAAAGAAGAATAATAACAATGAACAATAGAAAGCTCAAAACCCACCACCTGCTACCGAAAAGAAACCACAACGGAAGCCAAAATTCCCATGTCTTATTTGTGGTGACGATCACTACACTCGAGACTGTCCGAATCACGATGAAGTGGCCAAAATTTTTAAGGGGAATTCCCAACCCGCCGTGCTTACTCAGCCTTTTCCTCAGCAACAATCTATGGTTGCTCAAACCCCCTCTCCAGGGGGTAGTTCCAGCCACCCTTTTCATGATGAAGCCTCGACAAGTGCCCATATTTATCTATTTAACAGGATCGATTTAACCACTCGCTCTACGACATATGACACACCAGTTAAACCTGACAAAGGAAAGGTCACTAACATGACTTTATCAAATCCATCACCATCCTCCATTAGTCCTCCGTCTGGACCACTTCAAATCAAGAAACCTGTGTTCGACTCCATCTTACGCCCTCCTAAGAGAACTATCCATAAATCTACCTTTAATCCTAGTTCACGTGTCGCCCAGAACTACAACATTGTTGAAGATTTGGCTCAAGCACCGTGTGCTATGTCTGCATTAGAAGTTCTACAACACTGCCATAGTCAATGTAGAACGCTCTTGGCTACTATTGGTGCTTTTGATCCTGAGTTGTCCAACAATATCATGTTTAACCTGGACAATTATACATCTCGGCTCTCCCACCAACTTTCTTTCCAAATTGATGTTGTTGTTCATAATCAACAAATTCACCGAATCATCTTAGATGAGGGAGCCTCTACTTGTGTCATGTCTTTAGCATGTTGGAAAGGTTTTAAATCCCCCACACTTAACAAATCCCCAACGATGTTATGCACATTTGATGGGCGAGGTTTTCATCCCCATGGACTCTTGTAGTCCTTGTCCATCCAGTTGGGCAGAAAAATCATCACCGTTGACGTCGAGGTGGTCGATGCTCCCCTCGATTACAGCTTGTTACTTGGAAGAAGTTGGTTTTATGCTATGACTATCGTTGATTCATCGGTGTTTCAATGTGTACATTTTCCTTATCACGGCAAAATTGTCACTGTCAATCAGTTAGATTTATGTACACTTGAAGCTCGTGCTCGCGCTCCTGCTATCAACAATATTCCATTCTTGGGAGATCACAAGATTACGTATGAAAGTGTTGGTGTAGGCTTGTTAAAATATTCCACCCTCATGGGTACCTTCCCTGCACCACTTCCTCCTATCAGGCATCATATTGCCACAGTCAATATGATTTCGACTACAACTTATCAGTCTTTGGAATCATCTGATCCCTGGATTGTACCTAGTCCTCTAGAGTTCGATGTGCTAGGTGACACCATGCCACTTAGTCCAGTCGAGGCTTCATACATTGCTATTCAATCAACCTCTCCCTCTTCGGATGACCAACATCTCTTGGCACCCAACACCTACTCGATGCCATCTTGGTTAAATTCTTTGACGTCTGCTTTTGATTAAATTTCTCAAATCTTTCCATCCAACGAATCTATCATGGAAATGCTTAGCATTGATGACGTACCTTGGGACGATAACCATCATTGATCCTCTTTTCTTCCACCTCTTGAAGAAATACAGGAAGATATACACTCTGTCTCCCCCCCCGATGTTGTCGACTTTCCACGATCACCCATACTTACACAAGATACTCTTTCTGAGGGGAATTTAGGCAACATTACCTCTATGGTTGTTATTGACATTTCGATCAAGGAAGGTGCAGTGGAAAATATTAATCTCGGTGTTAATTATTTGCCCGAGGAAGTGGTTTCTTATACCGCTTTATTTAAAGAATTCCACGATGTCTTCGCTTGGAGCTACGAGGAAATGCCAGGGATCGATCCTTCGATCGTTGTGCACAAGATTAAAACCTACCCAAGTGTAAAACCTGTTCGACAAAAACTTCGCCTAGTCCATCCTAAGAAGACCGCGGCTATTAAGGCAGAAGTTGAGAAATTATTGAAATCTAGCTTCATCTATCATGTCCCTTTGATGGAATGGGTTTCGAACATTGTTTCGGTTACAAGAAGCAAGGGACCATTCATGTATGCATTGATTATAGGGACCTCAATAAGGCTTGTCCGAAAGACAACTACCCTATGCCCTTCATCGACCAGATCGTTGATAACTGCGTAGGTGGCCTGATTTTCTCTTTCATGGATGGTTTCTCAGGGTACAACCAGATTGACATTTTAACTACTGATCAGCATAAGACAACCTTCATCTTCCTGTGGGGAATTTTCACCTATCGGAAACTACCGTTTGGCCTCAAAAACGCTGGTGCCACATTCCAGCGGGCCATGTCATACGCTTTCCACGATATCAAACATATTGCGGCTATATTTCTATCAGACCATTTTGGTCATCTACAGGCTATATTTCTTCGATGTCGGTTCTACCGCATTCATTTGAACCCACATAAATGTATCTTTGTTGTTGAATCAAGTCAACTCCTCGGCTTCGTGGTTTCCAAGGAAGGGATTCGGGTGGATCCCTTAAAAATTAAGGCTATCCTTGCTTTACCTCCACCTAATAATTTGACACAACTCCAAATTTTGCAGGGGAAAGAAAACTTTCTTCGCCGATTCATTTGTAACTACGCTTAGATTACCAAAGGATTTATGCAATTGTTGCAGAAAGACACCCCTTTCATCCGGGATGACACTACTCAACGATCTTTTGCTACTCTTAATCATGCATTGACCAATGCACCTCTATTGCATCCTCCAAACTATACGCATGATTATATCCTTTACTTAGTAGCCTCTACTTCCACTATTGCTATGGTGTTAGTTCAATAGGACCCTATCGGTGAGGAACACGTGATATATTACTTGAGAAAAAGTCTATCTGGTCCCAAGCTCCGATATTCACATGTTGAAAAGTTGTCTCTGGCAGCCGTCATCGTTGTCTAGAGATTTTGTCATTACATTTTGCTACGCACCACCACAGTTATCGCGAACTCTAACCCCATGTATCACATTCTGACACATCAAGTTCTTGGGGGGAAATATTCTAAATGAATCGTCATCCTTCAAGAGTTCGACCTCAAATTTGTTAAGTCCAAAGCTAAAAAATATTTGGTGTTTGTGGAGCTTAGCTGCGACTTTCCCAATGCTGATGATGATACTGAGCCCAAAGATTCTCTCCCCGATGAGACTTTGTTTCTCATCAGCATGTCTGACCCTTGGTATGGAGATATCCTTCTTTATCTCCAGACCCAACGTTTTCAGCCTGATATCTCTCGTGAAGAGCGTCGTCATATCCACCATCATTATCGTCGCTACCTTATCGTCGGTGACACTTTGTATCGTCGTGGTATTGATACTATCCTACGATGATGTTTGACTCATGAAGAGGTTGAATGCGTTCTTAATGACTGTCACCTTGGAGCATGTGATGGTCATCTTTCTGGGATGGATACAACTTCGAAAATCTTACGTGCTGGCTACTTTTGGCCCTCTATTTTCAAAGATTGTATCGAGGCAGTAAAAAATGCCAAGTTTTTCACAAAAAGGCATGCACCCACCCCACTCCACTGCATCCCATTATTGCCATCGGCCCCTTTGCCAAATGGGGCATTGATTTCATGCAGTGTAAGCCTACCTCAGCCGGGGGCACGACTATATAATCGTCGTCGTCAATTTCTTTACAAAATGGGCTGAGGTTATGCCTACCTTTCTGAATGATGGTCGTACTACAACTCTTTTCTTTTTTAACCACATCATCACTCGTTTTGGTGTTCCACACGCCATTGTCACTGATCATGGTTCGCACTTTCAGAACCGGATGATGAGTGAGTTGCATGCCAAGTTGGGTTTTCTCCATGAGAACTCATCCCCATACTATCCTCAAGAAAATGGACAAGTTGAAGCCATCAACAAAGTCCTTAAAACCATGATTCAACTTATGGTAGGGGTAAACAAGACATCTTGGCATTTACAACTTTTCCCCGCTCTCTGGGCTTACCGTACTTCAGTGAAAACTGCTACTGGATTCACTCCTTTTCAGCTAGTATATGGCATAGAAGTTGTTTTACCGATCGAGTGCGAAATTCCCTCATTGAAACTCAAAGTAGAACTCCTGCCTCATACTTCTACCGAAGAAGAATGTTTCTTACACCTGACCAGGTTGGATGAAACACGTTGTGATGTCACCCTCGTTAATGAGACGTATCAAAAGTGAATCAAGAATCAATACAAAAAATCCATCCACCCTCGTACTTTTGCAGAAGGAGACCTAGTCCTTGTTTATGACCAGGCTCTTGATAAGTTAGGGACATGTAAGTTAGAACCTCTGTGGCATGGTTCTTACATCGTGAAATGTGTTTTACATAGAGGTGTCTACGAGCTAGTTGACTACAACGGAATCACCCTGGGTGAGCCCCGAAACAGGGTTTACCTTAAGAAGTACTATGCATAGAACATTTAGCATGTGTGCTTTGTACACTATTGTATTTTAGTTTGGTGTGTCTTTTTCTTTTGCATGCTCGAGTTTTTGCCTTAGCCACTTATACTATGTCTTGTGTTTTCATGCGTAGATGGCATCTTCTTTTCCTATCTTTGTCGGGTTTGCGGATGGCACTAGTCGACACACCCAAAACATTGCTTTTGCAGCTTGGGTCGTTTACCACTCTGATGAGTTGGTGAGTTCAGGAGGTATTTGCTTAGGATCGACAACTAACAACATGGCAGAGTATCATGTTGTCATCGGACTTTTAACCGAAGCCTCCTCCCTAGGCGTTTCTCACATGATCGTCAACCTAGAATCCCATCTCATGGTCTGTCAACTTAATCGAATCTACGCTATTCGCAATCCTATCCTACTACATCTCCACTTACGAGTTCGTCGTCTTGAACGAATGTTTGATTTTATTGAATACAGACACATACCAAGAGAACTCAATACCATTTCGGATTCATTAGCCAATTACATTATGGATCAGTATCTCACACATAGATAAGGTTTCATAAAGGAAATAAATCATAAATCACATGTAAATTAAAACACATCACATTAAAAACATCATTTAGGCACTGTAAAAACTTGGATATGTATATATATACGATGTGACTGAAAATGTTTGATTACATCAAAAAAGTACATAGAAGGGAAAAATGTTGGGTCCTCGTGCCCATAATATCATCATAAAGACTATACAAAAAATATCAGTGAGGTCCTAGTTCTCCCGCATCACATTGTGCTCCAAGTAACACAACATCGCATGGGCTACTCGTCTCAGTAAAGAGTTAATACTCTCAGGGACTCCCATTGTGTGTCTCTGCAAGTGCAAGGGTACATTCTCCCTCTCAAGAGGAGGGATACTCGTCGTAAGACCACAGAGGTTTGTCTCCACCTCTTGGAGACCCCCTGTCGCTACTGCTATCTGATCATCCCCACGACGCCCCAATGTCGGTATCTCTACCGGACGTGTTGCTCCCCTATTTGCATGATGAAACAATACATCTGTTAGAAACTCTTCTATGTACGCAAAAAAATAACATAAGTTTTAAAATTTTAAAAAACACTTGACAAGATTGTTTTTGTTTCTTACCTGACGTGTCCCAATCCTCCCCTTCTAGAAGAACCAAGTCCATGATTCCCCGGAAATCCACTCCAGCGTATGAAAATTCTTCTATCATGATCAATTGGCGTCTCAGCCAAGCGAAGAAATCACCGGTGAATTTGAACTCTAAATCTAAGCCTAACCTCATAGACAGGCTAGTCCATCGCTCCATACGTGGTTCTCCCACTGGTCGTACTATTAATGAAATCTGAGGTTGCATCTGAGGAATGCGTTCTAAGAAGAACGAAACCAAGAATGAACCATACCCGAATTGCTTATGCTGCCCAGCTCTGCATCTCATAATTTGCTCCTTCACATTCTGAAGGAACCCTGCACTCCAATTAAACAGTGTTGGCTCTAGACACTGTAAACCATAGGCCACATGTGATCTTGAAACTAGGTGTGAGCTGGTACTTCCCACTATACTCGTAATGGCAAACAAAATGGACCGAAGAGGTAGATCCCTGATGTCTTTGATTATGATTCTACCTCCCACTAATCTCGATCCCAGGACACAATGGTTTGCCAAGTAATCATCCACAGGCATGGGAAGTTCCCTCTATCCGGATAAAACTACGAGGGCCCCACTTTTCGAGAGGCCGGTCAGGAAGTACACATCTTCCAACTCGATTGTAAGAAGTTGCGTCCCAATTTGGAACCCTTGTTCAGCAACGTTCCATAGCCCGATCATATGCTCGAGAAGAATACTCTCTTTCTTCATTTTTTGCATTTTGAAGAACTTGAGGAGACCGCAATTCCTCAATGCGGCTCTTGATCGGGGACTTTGCAAGGCTGCCACATCATCGAGCTCATGCTCTCTTTCTTTCCACTCGACAATGCCTATTGCCGAAGTTGCCTGCAATCATCAACAACGAAAATTCATTAGTCACGTTTTTCGGCAATGTTTGGGCGATTGAAAAACTTTAAAAAAAATTGTTTGCTCTTTCTATGAGGCCAACGCCCCCTTTATATACACATCAGGGTGCCAATGCACCCTCACAATGGCCACCAGGGCACTTTAAAAAATTAGAATGCCCCCCTTCACGTTTTGAGAGAGCGCTGGTGTTTTTGGGAAAGTTTTCTTGTGGTTTTTGGGCAGCGCCCCCTCCACCACTACATCAGAGCATTGGCGCGCCTTCATCAACTTGCAAGGGCACTTACAAAATCGGGCAGCACTCCCCCACTAATTCTATAGGAGCGTCAAGCCCTTTTGGGCGCTTGAGACAACCCAGGGCATAAATTTTTGCACCCAAACATTGCCTAAAAACGAAATTTGAACCATACAAATTAGAGAGAGGAAGAAGAGCACCAACCTAGTCCAAACAGCGAGGAAAATAGTTGATCGTAGCTCTGGCACCGAGCAATGCAAGATTCACCCTCCAAAGCACAAATTCTCCACTGCTACAAATCTTTGCACAAATGAAATGGTAAATGATATTTTTACCCCTTTTTACTATTATAAATTTCATTTTTGCCTAAGATATAGTTATTTTTGGGTTTTTTAAATATTTTGGAAGCCTTATTAATACCCTGGAATGCATCTTTGACATTATTGGCAGGTTTCAGAGCAGTTTTGTTTGTTTTTATCTTGTCACATTCACGAGCATAGTCTTAGTTCGTTCTCATGCTAAAAAAACATAAGAACGCACCGGGTAAACTTTTATCTCCTTTTCGGACCCGCATGGATACACGAAAAAGGAACCCCCTGGAGTCGTCTTTAAGCTCGTTTTAGACTCCCTAAACATGAAACGATTGTCGAGTGATCTTGCTTCCTTTCCCACTCGTTAAAAGGTTTGAAAGGGCGTCTTTCGAGTGATAATTTATCTCTTTTTCGGCCTTGCGAGACTAACATTACGAAAAAGGACAACACTGGATTCATCTTTAAGTCATTTTCAGACTCTCTAAATATGAAAAACCACTGAGTTTACCTTCTCTGGACTCGTTAAACAATCATACATTGAAGGGCCCATACGGGACCGAACCCTTACTTCTTCCAGTTCGTTAAAAAAAGGAAGAGGGACTTACCGAAGGTGAGTTATATCGAGCATGTGTTACCCTCCTCGAGCTCGTTAAATTAAAAAGAGGTACTCGTCTATCTGGATGGGGGAAAAATTGAAGGAAGCAAGCCAAGCAGTTTTTGAGAACATTACCAGTAACTCTT
>SNQJ01S0004725.1:2036-26406 GCA_010110895.2 Picea sitchensis | reverse complement strand
CGTGAAAATATGTCTCTGTGTATATCGTATGTGTGAGTGATGCTCATTATTTATGTTTTCCATATGTAGTATAATATTGATGGTCACTTGGAGAAAGATTAAAAATGGTTTAATTGAATTAAAATTGTTTAAGCACAGTAACAACTTATTCACCCCCCCCTCTCAGTTGTCTTAGTAATTTCAACAAAGAATCTAAAGAAGGAGATCCATAGTATAATACTCCAAGAGGTTATAATCAAGCAGGAAGAGGAGGTTTTAGAGGCCATCGAAGAGGAGTATTTAGCAGAGGTAGATGACCAATTATATGTTATAATGTAATCATCCTGGACACTTGGCACGAGATTGTCTGAATCCCTACATAACATGTACATATTTCAAACAGTTAGACCATGTGATGGAGGATTATCAACAATTGATCGTGAAATGGCAAGAAAAAAGGAACCCAAATGTACATATGATAGCAGTAGAGGTGAATGATGAACAACCTAAGATAGCAACAGTTAGATGCGGAGGAACCATAACTGAAGTTGATGCGACAGATCAAGGAAATAGCATCCACTAGTGTGTCAGGAAAGAAATAGAGCCTTAATCATTGTTTGCCCCTAGAAAGGAAAAAGACACATATACGCAAGCAAGGAAGGAAGTGATAGGAGAAGAATGGATAGCCTCGACTTCAACCACACCACCTTTGTATGATAGGTCGTTGTTGTATGATATGCTACTAGTCTACGACCATTCAGAAAGACAAGTTGACAAGATAAACACTTTGAATAGGTTTCTGAAAATTTGTTTAGAGTTAATGAAAGATGAGTTTGCTTTGAAGATGTTGCATGTGATGATTGACCATTGCACCCAAGATAAAGTGATACTTATCACACACTGAGCACTTTACCAGGTACACCAAAAGAAGAGAACGAATAGGGAGTTTTGACTCAATGCACAGATAGGAAACTACGACATAGACAATATTATTTTGGATCTGGATTTTGATGTGAATGTCATCCCGAGGCAGACTTGGTAGATGATGGGCCAGCCGAAGTTGATTTGGTCACCTATCTATTTGAGATTAGCAAACCAGCATAAGATTGTCCCAATTGGAAGGTTGACAAAGGTAAGTGTTAACATTGATGGAGTGCATAGCTTGGCCGATTTCGAAGTGATCGATATAGTAGATGGAAGCACCCCTTACCCAACACTCCTTGGACTTGATTTGGTTTTTGACAACCAGACTATCATTGACCTAAAGAAGATATAGATGATAATTTAAGTAGAAGACTTGAAGGTTATTGCGCCGTTAGATCCTACTGAAGGAAGAAGATATGTAGAACCAGTAAAAGGAAAAGAGTTCGACAACATGTATAACATGACCGCACGAATGGATGATTATGTGAATCCTACAACTTATGGTGTAATTAGTTGGAGAAGTATTAGTTCATGTGCATCATATTCAGAAGAAGCGTTGGAGAATTGGCAACAGATATTGCATGAAGTGTCCACAAGGAAATGTGCTCGAATTACCCACGCGTTACAATGGATTGAAACTGAGGTATGTGATCCTCCAATACATGAAGGACTAACTGATGTATCTTATTTTATAAGAGAATTTGAATTGAAAATATCATATCAACATAGATTATCGGCGTTAGATGTCATGCTAAAAGTGACCCCGACAAGATGGTGGGTTGTGCATAAGGATGGAATAAGAGATTGGAAACAGTGTAGAAGACTATTACATATTAGATTTGGGACAGAGAATGAAGATACTATGCAGAAGTATACATGATTGAGTTGTCCAATGGAGCATGTTACACAATGTATTGCGACATGGAATAAAGTACCTAGGAAAGAATGGACACACATGTTTGTACACACCTTGGATACAATCCTGAAGAATTGGTATTTGGAACTAAAAGTGCACAGAGAAACTACAGACTAGGAAGAATTGACTCATAATTTCAAGGTAAATTTTAGTTTTGAAGATGATGCTCTTTTGATTGACTCGGTTTTGCAGGTCATCAAGAACAAGATTTTTTCAGCAGAAGACTCGATAGAACTAGTACTTGTATGTAGCGCGCATAGATATTCTACGACATTTGAAGAAGTTTTGCGTTGTTATAATGTTGTTGAAGAAGACCAAGAGGAGGATGAAGATCCCAGAAATGCGAAAATACCATAAACTAAAGGAGAGCATGCAGTAGAAGGACCACATCTTGAATCGATCGTATATGAAAAGCCATTGAGAACATGCAAAGCAAATATTGGTATGGAAGATAAACCCAAATTTGCAAACATAAGAGACTATTGGAATGACACGACTATGGAGAAGATAACAGACTTATTGTGCGAGTATCAAGATTTGTTTCAGACTAGTTTTTCGGAGACAAAAGGGATTGTTGGGGAGTTAGGAGAGATAAAGATCCCCTTGAAGCCAAATGCTAATCCAATAAAGCAAAGGCCATGCATATTGAACCCGATGTATAAACAGAAGGTGAAAGTGGAGATAGACAGGATGTCGGAAGATGGAATTATTGAACCTATTGCAGAATCGGAGTGGATTAGTCCCATGGTGGTTCAGGATAAGAAGACATGAGGGATCATAATTTTTGTAGATATGAGGAAGTTAAATGATGCCTACTTACATGATCCCTTTCCTACACCATTTACAAACGAAGTGTTGGAGAATATAGGGGGACATGAAGCCTATTCATTCATGGATGGAATTTTTGGGTATCATCAGATCAATATTGCCTGGGAAGATAGATATCAGACTACATTTACGACTAAATGGGGGTGTTACCAGTACACAGTAATGTTGTTTGGATTGAAGAATGCACTAGAAATATTCTCTATAGTGGTTGTAGCAGCATTTAAAGAGTTCATCCATAAGTTCTTAGAAGTATACTTAGATTACTAGATGGTGTTTATCCTGTTGAAAGATCATATTGAGATTTTGTGTTTGATGTTGGATAGGTGTAGGCAGTTTCAAATATCTTTGAATATGAAGAAGTGCATTTTATGTGCGGAGTTTTGTACCTTATTTGACCATGTAGTGTGTAAGCAAGGATTGTTCGTGGATCCTGTGAAGATTGTTGTGATTGTTGATTTACCATCGCTCACTTCAGTGCGACAGTTACGAGCAATGTTGGGACATACAGGGTACTATAGAAAGTTCAATAAAGGATATGCACAAATTACAACCCCGATGGAAATATTACTAAAGAAGGAGAATAAGTTTCAATGGAGTGAGGAATGTCAGGAAGGTTAAGATAATTTGAAGCAAAAATTGGTTACCGCGCCGATTTTGATATTTCCAGATTGGAAGAAGGAGTTTCATGTTCACATGGATGCGTCATCAGTAGTTTTAGGCGTAGGATTATCTAAGCATGGAGAAGGAGATATAGATCATTCCATTTCATTTGCAATTAGGAAGTTGTCAACTACATAACATAACTATACGACTACAAAACGTGAAGGATTAGAAATGGTGTATGCATTGCAGAAGTTCAGACATTACTTGTTGGGTTCACACTTTAAGATGTACACAGACCATTCTGCGCTAAGATATTTGGTCAATAATCTAGTGTTGGGGGGGAGAATATGAAGATGGCTATTATTGTTTCAGGAACTTTGAGGTAGTTGTGAAACCAGGAAATTTAATTTAGGGCTTGATCACTTATAACGCATACTATAAGGAGAAGACGCAAGAAACTTGGATGACATATTACTAAACACACACTTATTTATAGTACAAATGGTTTATTACTATTTTACAAACATAGTTCAGTTATTGAGCACTGGAGTAACCCCACCTGAGTTTACAGTTGCACATAAAAAGTAGTTAGTAGTGAAGGTCACAAACTATCAACTTACAACAGGAAATTTGTACAAGTTAAGCGCAAATGGTATTATGTGATGATGTGTATTAGAACATGAAAGACATATGATATTGTCAGAGGCACGTGAAGGGGTTGTAGGAGGACACTACGCAGGAAAAACAACAACTCAAAAGATTTTGCGTGCAGTATTGTGGTGGCCTACCCTTCATAAGGATGCGAAGGAATTCTGTAAGACTTGTGATGTTTGCCAAATAATTGGGAAGCCTTCTAGGAGAGATTAGATGCCCTTAGTACCACAAGTGACATTACAAGTTTTTGATAAATGGGAAGTGGAATTTGTTTGGCCGATCAATCCACCAGTGAAGAGATCAGGAGCCAGATACATCATTACTGCGACAGATTATTTGACTAGATGGGTCGAAGCAGAACTAGTAAGAGATTGCAACGTAGAGATAGTTGTGCAAATTTTGTTTAAAAATGTGGTGACAAGATTTGGATGCTTGAGAATTATTATGGGCGATTAGGGAACTCATTTTTTGAATAGGCCGATTACAACATTGACAGAGGAGTTTCAGATTCATCATTAGAAGAGCACATTGTATCATCCTTGGCCAAATGGAACAATGGAAGCATTCAATAAGATACTAGAACATGCACTGAAAAAGGTGTGTAATGTAAATCAAGATGGTTGGGACTTAAGTATTCCAACAATATTATGGGCGTATAGGACTACAAGTATGAAGTTGACATGACATACCCCATTCAGACTAGTGTATGGCCAAGAAGTTGTTATGCCTATGGAATTCATAGTACCTAGTTTGTGCATTGTTTCTCTGACAGAGCTTACAGATTCTGGTGCAGTGGAGAAGATATTGTCAGAATAGTAGAGTTGGAAGAGGATCGATTTGTCGCAATTTTCCATCAAGTTCAAAAAGCACGTGAGAAAGCATGGCATGACAACACATAAAACAAGAAGTTTCAGACAGGAGTCTTAGTCTTGCTTTATGACGACAATTTTTTGTAGCACCGGGGGAAGTTCCAAATGCATTGGTTAGGTCCATATGTGATCAAGTTTGTGACAGATGCAGGTGATGTTTAGCTGGAGAATCTAAATGAAGAAGTTGTAGAAGGACTAGTTAACAATAGTCGTTTAAAATTGTATAGGGACAACTGCACTCCCACGCACTAGTAGGAGTGTGCAGTTTGTGTACCATAGTACTTGTATTATATAAGAAAAAGAAGAAGAAAAGAATAAAAGCAATAAGAGAATTTGAAGGGTGAAGTGATGCATAAGGATAAATGATTAAGGAGATAAAGCTAGAAAGTGTTGTAGAGATGTGGAAAGAGGAAGGAATTGTATGTAGGAAGGAAGATTGAAGTGCGACAAAGATCTGTGCAGAGGGCAGGAAACACATTAAAGAGCGATCATAATGACGAAGTAGTGGACATGTGTAGTCATAAATGGAAAGTAGCGATGAGACTATGATAGACTGGAAAGATCTCGACCATGATCCACAGAATAAGCTGAATTTATTGCAAAGTACGAAAATAATTGAATGTGAAGTACAAGTTGGATTAGACTACAGGTTTGGGCGCGAAGAATAGAAACAACTGAGGACAAGTGATAAAAGAAGTTGAAGGGTCGACGGAAAGAAGTTATTTTCATTTGGGTCTTCATAGAGAGTAGCAAGATTAGAGAGCTGTGTGAACACAGATAAAGCCGAAGAAGTTAGTTTTCAAATGAGTAGTTCTAGAGAGAAATGGCACCACCGAAGACAGGAGAAGCTCTGTCACAGCCAAAGAAATAGAGCACCAAGAAGACATCGATACCTGTGACCAAGGAAACACTAGGAGCATAAACGTTAGGGTCAACCCTTGTTCAATGTCCAAGGGATTATGTACCACCAAGGAAGCCGAAACAAAGCAGGTGAAGTTACAGAAAGAGTCAAAGTATGAAATCGTCGAGCCAAAATTTCCATAAGGTGTGATTGTTGAGCAAGATATGCTCGACGCAGTAGGAAACCTGAGGTATGTAGACCACAACTTGATAGATATGAAGGAGTTTCTAGAATTGACTCTAAACAAGTAAAAAAATGTAAGACTCGCCTTAGATTCACAAGCAATCATAGTATAGCCATAGGAATGGGCGACAGGGCTGGAAAAAATAGGTATTTTGAACCTTTTTTATATTTTTCATTTTGGTAGGAGCACAGAGATAAATATTTGTGTCAAGTTATTACTTAGTTGTGTGCATGAAGGATTTCTATGGTTAGATAGATTGGTATCCATAGACACAGAATTGATTGCATGGATAACCCATCGCTATTATTCACAGACAAGACAAAGGAGAACGCATTGGTAGAAAGAATGAAGGACAAGTATGGCACATTCAGAGGTGCACATGATCTAGACATTGTAAGAATCAATGATAATATAGTATGGTTCACGATGCAGATGTTAGCCTGCAAGTTATTGAGGAAATGTCGCAAGGATCAGGTACCATCAGGTGTGATAGTGGCAGTTGAGAAGTGTGTCACAGGAGTTCAAATGAGCTGGGAAACGTTCATGTTGAACCAGTTCTTGATAGATTGCAAGGAAGCTCAAGACAAAGGTATGGAATTTCATTATATCTAGATGTTAATACTGATAGCATCAGTGGGTTGGAGGGAGCTAGAAGACACTCAATTTTTCGGAGCTACGAAGAAGCCATGTTTAGCAGCGAGATATGTAAACTTGTGGCTTACTGCACACAAGGAGAGGTAGTTAGATAACAACATTAGGTTTTATGTATACAAGGAAGTAATCTGGATGAGTATCCAGAATACACAACATATACTACCGCAGGTAGTAGAAGTATACAAGGGGATTATGCGCTTCAAAGCTGGAAGACATCATACGTACAATCAGGCCAAGAAGGACACAGAGCAGCAGTGGTTATCGTGCAAATACAAGTTGACAAAGGTTGACATGGGACAAATCATAGAAGATTGGGAGGACGATTAGAAAACCCCAGTACCAGAAACAGAGAAGTAAGAGAAACAACAACTAGAAATAGAAGAAATAGGAGATGAAGAAGAAGAAGAAGAAGAAGAAGAAGAAGGGGAAGGAAATGGCACAGGACGAGAATAGAAGACAATATAGTGCCCGAGAGAGAAGCGAAAGGAACAGGATACAAAAATATCAATACCGAAACAGAAGAAGAGGAAAACAATCAAGCAAGTGGCCACCCAGGTCTTACCAGAGGATGATTTAGAAAATATTATGGATCAAGTGAAAGAGGTTATGGAGGAGGATTTTGAGCGAGTGACATAGAAGCGACAAGAAAGGCACTTGGATGTGCAAGTGCATATTGTCGCACTGCGACAGATTTTGGAGACAACTAGGATTGCGCAAGTTAGAACATGCCAACAGGAGTAGATGGAGACCATGACAAAGGCACAACAAATGACATCCCACCCATCTGCAACATCCAGAGAGCGATGGGTGATGAAGATAACAGTAGGAACTTTTTAGTTCCCTACGGTAGAATTATGAGGGCATGCAAAGGCACTTAGTCATATTGACTTGGTTCTATCTCAGTTGTCGGTAGAATTGTTGCATAGTTTACAAATGAGCGTGACGCAGGAACTACAATTGGGTGTGATGTCAACATCGATGGAGTTGACAAAGGGAGTTGCAGATAAGGATGTGTTGGAAGCAAAATATGATCAAATTAGGCTGGAGTGGGATGAGGCGGCACAAAGGACAAAGAGATTGAAACAGGTGGTCCAGGGGGTTTATAATATCATTCCATAAATTCCTAGGGAGGAAGATGCCCCGTTAGAAGAATAAGTGACAAAGATCTGTGAATCCATTTAGGGATTCCACACAAAGATTATTGATTTGGAAGTGCGACAGATATCGAGCACTCCATCAGAGGAAAGGGATCAGAGGGAGAAGACGACAACAGTAATCATCGAGCACATCAAAATTATGAAAGCAGAGTGTGCCAAGTTATACGCAGAAAACACATGAATATGGACTCAGCTGACAGAAGATATGGAACTACAAGGAATTAGGTAGAAGCTACAAGATGCACAGGACAAGGGGTATAAGTTTAAGGAAGTGATGAGCACATTGCCACCAACAGAGATGATGACAACAATTGCAGAGAATATAAAAGTGTACTCGTAAATGAACCAGATGAGGGAACGACAGTAGGATCGCATACAAAAGATAGAAACATTGCAGGAAAAAGCATACAAGGTGACACCAGAAGTAGCAGTTGTGTGGGGCATGGTCGAGGAAGAAATACAGGAAAGTGTGGAAAAGTTGAAGACCCATATTATTGCAGAGACGGTTGCGGGAATTGCGTAGCAGGAAACACAAGCAAGAGAAAAGATCACAGCTGCAAAGGAGGAATTTTAGAAGTTCATGGAGACCTTGAAGAAAGATTGAAGTGGCTCGAGATGAGCCACATGTGAGTGTTGGGTCCTATTGAAGCAAGACATTTTGGGTAAGTTTTGGGAATCGCACAGGAGAAAAACACGTGACAAGTCAGCAAAGGAGTAGCACACACGAAAGACAGTTAACGCATATTCAAGAGCCATCACGTAGAAGGAAAAATTTAATTAGTATTAGTTAGACCATTTGTTCCATTTTGTAATGGGTTGAGACCTAATATCAATGTATAAATATGTATGGGTTTTGGGTAGAAGATAGCTATGAGGAAAGCATTAAGTTGTTGTTGGAGTCAAAGATGAGAGTGAAGGGACGGAGGAGAAAAAGAGAAAAGTGTGCATTGTATGCACAAATGACTAGGTCATTTTGGGGTAGAACTGATGTATCTTATTTGAGCGCAGTGCACACCTATTGTAAGGATTGAACATGAACAAATAATATAAGAATCTAGTCGTTGTGGACGTAGCCCAGTTGGGGTGAACCACGTTAAATTCTTGTGTTCTTATGTGTGTGTATTGTTATGATGTGTTGGTTTACTTTGTTTGTTGTGCACATGTAATAGATGTTTAATGGTTAATATGAATATGTATCTGATAGTTTTGTGCATAGGTTAAATGGTTAAGTAAGATGAATATGTCATACATTGTTATGCTATTATGATTTCACGCACATGGTATATTGCATGTTGAATGAATGTTAAGTAAGAATGAATGTTAGAACGGTCTCCATTCCCTTCATTACTACGGAATCATGGTTCCTGCAGTCCCCATAGGTACCTCGGGTGATACTTCACCTGCTTGCGGGTGATGCTGAAAGGGTCGATATCTTGGGATTTGTTGGTGAATTAATGTTGAACCTCGGGTCTTCCCCTTGCGTGCCAACAACAAGTTTACAATTCTTTGTCTAATGCATTCTAAGGAACAAAAGAATATACATTTTGATCTATTTCAGTTGTTCTACGCTTAAATCCTCTATACATAAACTTTGTTTAACTCCTCTTATTCATTTTTTTCATGTGTTGTGGAGATTTGTGCTTCTCTCAGGGACAAGTTTGGTGTCGATCATTGGTTGATTTAGGGTTCTCTATAAATTCTCTCTTGAATGATGGGTCACCTTTGATATTGATGTCTATATGTCTTCTCCTACCAAACCAATTTTTTCGGGATTAAGCTAATGGCTACCTATCTAAGTAGTTCGATATTAGGTTTCTTGCTGATTCAACTCGTGTTTTGTTCGATTTCCAGTCAAGTGCTTGTCTTTTTGTTTTTATTTTTGTTTTTCCTTATTGTGGTCTTTTTCTATTGATTGGTCAATTCAACTGTTTGTTGGTTGGTCCTTTGGGGGATGAGTCAATTGGTATTTTGGTTGCTTCATTTTCTCCAATCGGTCTTTCTCCTTTGTTGTCTTTCTTTCTCCACTTTCTCTTTCTTTTTCCTCCCGCTCTTTCTTTTGTCTTTCTTTCTCCTCCTACTCTAACTTATACTATTGTTCATCTTCTTGTTACTTCTTGATTATCACTACAACCTATTTGGAAATGGTAGTTTTGAATTGTATTCCCTAAATGATAATGTCTTAGGCTTTCTCAATACTTGCTTCATAGTCTTTTCCAATGGATGATTCATAAATTAACTTTATTTTCCTAACTTGTTCCCCAATTAATATGTTAGGCTTTCCAAGTGACTTTTCTAATTGATCTTTTAATTCTGATGAATACTTCTTTGCAACTTTTAATATTTCTTTATAATTCTAGGGGAACTAAGTCAATTTCTTCTATAACTTTGATGATTGTTCTAAATCTAGATTAGTGGATTCATTGTCTAACTATTGTTTCTCCTCTTCATCCATTTTCTTCTTTCCTTTTCTCACCTCCTTTTATTCTTAGTGGAATATGGTGTATATGTTTTAGTTGTTGTGAAAGGCGCCATAAAGAAAATTCATCATCTTCTTCAATTTTCATAGAGGTAAAGGCATGATAAGATCTTCAACTGTAGCCTTGACTTTTTATAGTATAGGTATGATGGTGTTGCTATGTCTGGATATTTGGAAAACCCTTATTCAATCATTGGGTATAATTCCAACTCTTGAGACTCTCCTTCAATTTCTTGTTTGAACCGCGCTTTTGTAAAGTCTAATCCTAACTAAATGTGTACATATTGTGAGCCCCCAGGGTGTAGAACAGTCAGTGATAGATTATATTGTTAAGGCACTCCGTTATGTGAAGTCATTGGTTTGAAACCATCAACTTACCTTGTGTGCCACGTGAGGGGATGCATTAGCATGCCTAGAGGTTATAGTGGTAGCAGTCGAAAAACTCGACACCGTGTCACGTGAGTACAAGCTCGATTAGTTGCCAATATTGCAAGTCAAAAAAAATGTGTACATATTGTGGTAGATGTATTTTGATCGATTGGCTCACTCTCATTCTATTACAATGAGACTTCAATTACTTTACCCATTCAATGAATATTTTAGATGGGTTGAGTTTTGTCAAATCTCTATTGCTCTAATTTGAAGTAAGCTGAGCATATTTCCACATCTTTGGTGTACCCTTTACTATGAATTTAGGGTCTCCCACTAGTTCAATTCCTTGAATGGTGACATACATAAGTAGAGAGGGAAATTTGATGGATTTTTTTATTTCCTTACATTCCTCATAACCTTTCTTAATCATAACAACCAAATGCTCTAACCAAATGTATATTTTTTCATCGTCAATCATACTTTCTACTACTGATAATGCATTTAAAGTAATATAGATGCTCTATCTAATCTAGTGAGGTAGAGTGAAATAATATTACAAGTCCATCTTCTCTCCAAGTCTGGTACTTGTCTTAGTACCATGCCCTTCAATGCCTTTCCTTGCATTGGCCTAGTAAACTTATTAACCAATTTGAAAATCTTCTTCATTGTTGGTACTTTCTCCCCTTCATCTTGCAATTGTGTAAGCATATGAATGAGCCTCATGGAAATTTGTGTTTGTTGGTCAAGCCATATTTTACCATTGTCATACCCACCGAGAATAAAGTTTATAGCTTCTTCTTTGAACCCTTCAAAACCTACAACTTGGAGTGCACCCAAGTAATTTCAGACTCTTATTGCTTCCAACTTAATCATTTGTTTAGTCTGCTGCCCATTCATTGTCACCTAAGCACATACAATACTCCAAGGTTTGTTTTAGTCTTGTTCTTCTAATTTTGAATCTCTATTTCTTAGAATTCTTAGGTTAATTTCCACGGGTGCTCTGGTATCAAAGAGTTTCTTCATTTGTGCCTTGGAACATCTCAACATTTTTGCTTCTAGAGGAATGTTGATCAACCCACGCATTCTCATCTCCATTGGTAAGTTCTCTCATATCATGCTTAATTATTCTTCGGTTTGAACTTTAATATACTTTTGAACTAGTTTTTCACTCTTCTTTGGTTGCTTAAGGGTTTCTTTAACTTCTTCTACAAGTTATGTGTTGATTTTCTAGTTAAGCATGGTTTAAATAGGTTGTTTGGTGCATTTAATCTTTATGGTTGATCACATGTGTGGGCATCATTAAGTTGACATACCAAATAAATGTAGTTGATGTACCAAATACTTGTAGTTGATATTCCTTATGTCTAATCTTCCTCTCTTGAATACTTGGAACTTCTTTCACTGAGAAGTAAATTTTGATGCTTTCTTTGAGTACAAATGCTCCAGTTTTGTATCTCTCTACCTGTTAATAATAAAATTCAATGTTTGAATTGTGTCCAATAAAAAGAGGTGATCCCAATATAAATTCTCCATTCACATGTGGTTTTATGTATCCTTTTGTATAGTGCAATTCTTGATAAAGTCTTCTGATGATATTATTGTTTGCTTCCTCCTTCATGGACTTAAACCAAGGCTTCCCCAATGTTGARTTAAGGGGGTTGATCATTCTTTCACCATTTAATTTTAATTTTAATATGTCTTTTCCAAATGAAATGGTTTGTTTCATTATTATCCCCCATGGCCTTCCAACTAAGCCTRTGTATGTTGAATTTCTTTTGACTAAGTTGATTATTTCGAAATCAACTATTCTCGATACCCCCATTATTTTTGTTTATGTGCCTTTACGGACTTCGATGGGTTAAAAAAACCCATGGTCAATGAGTTTTATMTTTGTTTTCCTAACTTCTTCTAAAGTTGRTCTGTTGGGCTTGCCAAGTGACTTTTTTTATTCCTCTTTCAATGTTCATGGATGTTTATGTGCAACTTTTAAGATTTTCTTTTTAATTATAGAKGAACTAAAGTTGTTTTATTCTATACCTTTGATAACCATTTATAAATTTGAATCACTCATTTCCTTGTCTAATCCTTGTTGCTCCTATTTGTCCATTTTCTTTCCAATTGTTATTTGCCTACTTTTCTTCTTAGTTGACTATTGTGTGGGTCTTCTGGTTATTGTGAAAGGCACTCTATATAATGTAACTTCCTCTTCTCTTTCAATTTCTCTTCAAGTAAAATGCATGATAATATCTTCAACTAAAACCTTGTAGTTTTATAGTATAGGTTGGAATGTGTTTCTCTATCTAGACATTTTGAAAAACACATGTTCAACTATTTGGTAGTGTTCCAATTCTTGAGGCTCTCCTCCAAATCCTTGTCTGAACCACGCTTTTGTAAACTCCAATACTTGTTGAATGTGTACATTTGGTGGTAGATGTATGATTATCAATTGGCTCACTCTCCATATGTTACAACTAGACTTCAACTACTTTACCCATTCATTCAATATTTGAGTTGGGTTGGGGTTTATCAATTCTCTACTCCAATTTGAAGCAAGACAAGCATATTTCCACATCTTTGGTGTAACCTTTGTTATGAATTTAGGGCCTTTAATTGGTTCAATTCTTTTCATGGTAATATATATAAGTAGAGAGGGGAATTTTATTGATTTTGTGATTTCTTTGCATTCCTCGTGGTTTTCTTAATGATAGTAGCCAAATGCTTTGACCAATTGTATGGTTTCTTATGGTCTACTATGCCTTTTATTGCTAATAATGAATTTATGGTGATATCATATGCCCTACCTAATTTAGTAAGGCATAGTAAACCAATTGTCCAAGTCCACCTAGTCTCCAACTTTCGTACTCTACTCATTACCATGCCCTTCAATTTCTTTCCTTGCATTGGCTTAGTGAACGCAGTAAACAATATGATAGTGTACTTTAGTGTTGGTGCTTTCTCTCCTTTGTTTGGCAATTCTGTGAGCATATGAATGGGGCTTATGGAAATTTGTATTTACCAGTCAAGTCATATTTTTCCATTGTGACATCAACTAACAATAAACTATGCAACTTCTTCTTTCCACCAATCAAAACTTGAAGTTTATGTTGCACCTAATTAATTGATTCGTGTTGCTTCCAACTTAGTCATTTGTTCAATCCATTGTTCATTCACTATTGTCCAAGCACATGGATTAGTCTAGTTTTTTGCCAATCTATTTATTTTAATTTTAAATCTCTAATTCTTTGAAGTCTCATGTTGATTTTTATGGCCGCTCTGATAAAAGAGTTTCATTGACTGTGCTTAAGAGTGTCTCAACCTTTTCCCTCTAGAGGAATGTTGATGGACCCATGCATTCTAGTTGTCATTGGTAATTCCTTTCATATTGTGCTTAATTCTTCTTAGATATGAGTTTTAATATGCTTTTGAATTGGTTCTTCACGGTTCTTTGGATGATTGAGGGTTTACTTAACTTCTTCTACAAGTTCTACGCTGATTTTTTTATTTTTATTATATGTTAAGTGTGCTTTAAATAGGTGTTTGGTGCATTTACACTTGATGGTCGGTCACATGCATGGGCATCATCAGGGTTATGTACCGAATAAAGGCAATCGATATTTCATTTTTGGTCATTAGTTGATTTTCTTATGTCATTTGTTTTCTAGTGCAGTAGTGGCTTCTTGTTTTTTGTTTAGACCCAATATTGATTCTTCTTCCAAGGATGAATATGGTTGTAACCATACCTTCTATTTCCCTTTTGTATCTAGTATATAGGCATGAGTATTCCCCCAACGAGCAACCTATCTAACAAAGATATGCACAAGGTTTTGAAACCTTCCTTGTTCTTACACATTATTTGATGCTCCATTGAGATGAATTGCAAGTGATTGGTGTTATTTAGTTCTTAGTTGAGGGAAGTGACTTGGTTCGTTTTCTACAGTAATCCGGTCAGTGGGTTGTTTGATCCTCTTCTCTTGAATACTTGGAACTATTTTAATTGATAAGCAAATTTTGATGCTTTCTTCGTGTATGGCTTCAATACTTCAACATTCTCTTGCTCTTATTCCAATTCCTAATTCACATCTAGCTCTATGTTTCCTTATGTTCAATGCAACACTTGATAAATTCTTTTAATGACATATTTTTTTGCCTCATACTCCAAGGGATTAGACCAAGGCTTCCCCTATGTTGGGTTAAGGGAAATGGAAATTATTTTACCATTTCCTTTAAATTTATTTTTGTCTTTTTCCAATGAGATGGTTGCTTGCATTATTTCCCCCTAGGATATTCCAACTAAGTTCGCATATCCGAAATTGCCTTCAAATGAGCCAATAATTTCAAAGTCAACTATTGTTGATACCCCCATTATGTTTGTTCATGCACCTTTAAAAAATCTATTGGGTTCAACAAACCATTGGTTAGCAAGTTTCAAGTACTTTCTTGATCTAACGAAGTCTAGTTTTCCCATACCAATCCAAGTCAACTTTGACAAAATGTTCACTTATGAGCCAAAGTTGAATATGACCTATGGAACAAGGAATCCATCCATCTCAAGGTCGATATTATGGGTCATAATATTTAGACAAATACTCAGCTTATATCAATTTACACAAATTATTTATGGATTTTTTACTTGTGTTCTTGTTCAAACATTTAAGTAGATTTAACCATTCTAAAATCTAGCCAATATGGAATCTTCAATTAGGATTGTCAAAAGTTCTTCCATTGTTGTCTCCTTTCTTTATGTGTAGTCTGACTAACTAGGCTCATTGTCCTCTTCATTAGCTAATTTGTGGAACATTTCATTGTCTGCATTTATATATTATCCCTATCTTGTTTCTTTTGGATAACATACTTCCTTGGTTTTCAAACGTGTTATGTCTGATATTCTCTAGATAAGTGCATAGTCTCATGTGTTTATCTCTAAATTTGGTGACAACATATAATTTTTTGTAGTTCATAGCTTTGTGCTTTAGAATTTCCTTCAAAATATTTACACTCCTCCTTTGCCTCAATGTTTTCAACATAATCGGGCAATCATCATGTGACTAAACACCCACTACACAATGGTTGCAATATTGTAGGTCTATTTTCTCTTTCAAGAGAAGGTGAAGCTCACATGATTTTCTTTATAATAAATAAAGCAATATCTTATATATGATCCATCTTAACTGCCTCGAGCTCCTCCTTCTCCTTGTTGGCCTCCTCAATCCTGAACTCTATATCTCAAGTTTGATCTATGTGTTGGATTTTTTTGGGTGGCTTATGTATGATAAATGATATGATGCTTTATTTGTTTTATTCCATTGTGGTATCATTTTGAATTTGAGTGTGTGCTTTTCTCACAAATAACACACCATTTCTTTTTTATTTCTCATGTTATAAGGACAATTTCTTATATCATGATTAGTCACCATTTCACAACTTTCATGAAAAATTTCAGTCAATATTTTTTTACATCTTTGGAAGGGTCACAAGTTGTTACCTTAAAAGTGTAGTCTTATTTTGTATGGTATTTGAAGATGCAAATTGTACACTATAGGTGCACTCTTTTGTATGGCCTTTGTAGTGTTGCTAAATTTTCTTCTAGTGTTTTGTCATTCGATGAGTTTGCCCATTATTCATATGTCTATATATGCTGATCTTTCCTCGATGCTTATTCATATGTATTGACTTAATGCATTCTCAAATGCACTCTTATCTTTTATAGGATCCCAACAACAAAATTCTACACTAATAATATTTGTTTATTGGATATGGAATTTGACTTAATAGGTATTTTAATATTTATCATAAGCTCATACAATTTCATGCAGTGGTTGTTTTATTCATTTTATTTTTTGGGCTTGCAAGTGCTTGGCATCCCGTGTTTTGAAGAATGATAAGAAATCTTGTTTGATTTCATAATTCATTCTTCTTTTGTTGTTCATGAAATTCATGAACCATGTCAAGGATCTATGTCTTAGGTTACCAACAAATCATGTCACCTGCTTTGTCTCCTCAATTACATCTACAACACTCCACGTAATAAGTTTCAAAATGAACTAGTGCCTCTTAGGATCTTTGTCACCTTCGTATATAGTAAGTAGAATTGTATAATTATGTGCCATGGCTAGTGGCACTTGTATTCTAGTTGATTTAGGACATGGAATCAATTATTTGAAATTTTTTACCTGAGAAATAAACTTTTTTTTTATTGTAGGTTTCTTTCAAGGAGGTTGCATTCTTTGACAATTTTGGGTGGGAAGATAGGTTCTTATGGATTTTTTTGACACTCTTTTTCTACATACTCAATTATTATTGGCCCTTGATCTTTTCAAGATTCATTTTCTTGTCTGAAATTCATTTTATAAGTCTCTTCACTTTGTACTTCTTCTTTTATCAAATTCAACATGGGAGCACCTTCACGAGATTCTTGACTCTTATAATTATTCAACTGTCTCCTCCCCCTAGAGATGTAGCCAACATTGGGTCTTCATTCTAGTTTAGTTGTATCAATATTCTATTTTGAAATAGAAAACTTTCATATAGTTTACTCTAAACTGATGCAAGACTAGGTTCTACATGCAGTCCACACTATAGGGTTTCCAACAGTGCTTTGTTCCACTCTTATTTTATGTTTGTTGTTCTTTTTTCATCTCTCATACAATTGACATCCACAAACTCTATTTCATTGCTAATCTAGATTGCTTCCATGCTAGCCTCACTTCTCAACAACACTTCACTCCAGGAACCAACGAGTGTTAGGGTAAACTTGACACGGTGAAAGAGTCAAAGTTGTTAGGTCAATATTGGTGGTTTTAGGTGCATGGTATTGGTGAATCATGGTATTGAGCCCGTCGATTACATGTAATGAAAATCTTTACATTGTTGGTAATACTCCATTGTAATGTGTCAAGATTTGAGTAGTGAAGGCTCACTTAGCCAGGGCCAGGAGATTGATTAGCTTGGCTAGGTTTGGCCAAGGGAAATAATAGATCTACTGTTGGTTGTTTTTTTCTCGTAAGGGTTCTCTAGGATAAATATTGTGTGATTTATGTGTGTTGTTGTTATGTTATTTATATTTTTATCTCTCTCTCATTTTTATTTCTTAACAACTGGTATCAGAGCGATGGTTAGTTGTTGCATGAGACTATCATGAAGTTCCAATTGTGGTTTGGCTCCAAGGAGAGTGGTTTGATGTAGGGAATCATGAAGAGAACCATTTCCATTAGGATGAATGAATGTGTAAGACCATAGAGAGCGAGAGTGATCTTGTGGATATATATGCCAAGTTCGACAATTTGGAGGATGCACACAAAGTGTTTGATAGAATGTGTAAATGAGATATTGCATGAGTATCCACAAATGGGTTGCCAAAGGAGGCCATGAAGCTTTATCAACAAATGAAAGAAGAAATTGGATGTCAAAGCAATGGCAAGGTGAGATGACGGCGGCATAAGTGTCAAGATGCAATGACAAGGCGAGAGGATGACAACATAAGTGTCGGGATAACAACAATGATTTATTTATTTTTTAATTATAATGGAGTTGAAAATTGAATGTAAATGGGCATACAACTGTACCTCCCTAACCCCTCACATAGATAGAATAATATATTTTCCATGTAATACAGACCAATATTAATAAGGCCTATTAATGAGGAAGAATAAGTCAAATGTAAGAAGACCTGGTAGAAGATTCCTCTTTTAGAGGATCTTCCTCTAGAATGTTCATTTGGTAGATAGATTTAGTATAAATAGTAGTCAAAGGCATGAGAAGTTTTGTGTTGAGAATTATTGTAATAGAGTGTTTCTCTGCTAGAGATTGCCCCCTCGAATAGGAAAGTGAACATTGTTTCCTATCAATAAAGGTATTATTTTGGTGTTGTGGTTTCATCTATTGTGTTGTTTCGTTGTTATTATCTGCAATATTTATGTTTTCGACTATTATAATAGATCTCGTACCTTGCAAGTGGTATAGCACTTTCCTTGGCAGAAAATTGTGGGTTATTTTTTTCAAGGTAGAGAAGTATTACGATATCTTAAAGCTACAAAGATATTTCATTCAACGCATCAATTCATGGTCGGGGAAGCATACATGCAGGAACTACAAGTGGTACTTAAGCGCACATTATTTTCCACCCTTGTAACCCCTGTTGGTACCCCTTTGAGTGGTAGCATATCAGACCATGCTTGTATACGAATTCGCCTAGATATCCTTAAGCCCTCCGTAGATCAACCGATCAACCGCCTAACTTTTATAATGTCACCAAGAACAACACTTAGGAATATAGTCTCTAGTACTTGGGTAGTCGGGTAGTACGACTAAGGGCATGGTCTAGCCTCCTTAGTTGGTGCCATGAGATATTGGGTCAAGTACTATTGTTGGACACCACACGTATATTAGGGAGCTATAGCACATGGAAAACCCTTGTCTATAGAAACCTTGAATACCCTAACCCCTGGGACGAAAACATAAATAGAACATACAAGATCTATTGTCGTGCAATTGTGCCTATTGCATTATGGCTGTGAAATTCCTACACATTTTTTCTTGTTAAGCATTTGGCCATTTCTTCATTGCAGTATTATTTAGATTGGAGTATAATTACGTCGGCACCATTATTTGAGACCTATCCCATTGGATTCCTCTCTTCGCCTTGATCGCAGTCATACCTATCACTTTTCACAAAAAAAAATCCCGTGGACTCCACACCCCTATTGGGAATCTATCTCATTGACTTCCTCCCTTTTCACTAATCGTAGCAGTACCAATCACCAGTAACTCATTTATGTCTGGTCCCACTTTCCCCCTGGTCTGATCCCCATGGCTCACACTCACAGCCAAGATTGGGAACAATGTCTCACCACCTTGGACAAAGCTCATGACCAAACCCAGAGTGATATTTCTTCCATTATGTTCAGTATTGGTAACATCAACTTCTGGCTTGCCCCACTCGAATCACTTCCCACATCCATCACTCAATTCACCGCCACTTGTCAGCAATGCCAGGACACAGTGAACACTTTGACTGCCTTAGTTAAGCCCATCCCAGATCCTTTCTCTTCTTACACACCTTATAACCTTGAAGGTCATGAATCCTTCCAGACCACCTATTTTCCTCCCCACCACTTTCCATGGGACTTGTGTCCCCCTCGTGTGGAGGTGAACAAATTTGATGGCTCATATCCCACAAGTTGTGTCACTCAAATGGAACACTATTTCTCTTTGTATGACGTTACTGATGAGTTGGACAAACTAAGGTACGATGTTCTCCATCTAGATCCAGAACGTTGGCAATGGTGGCAATGGAGAAAAAATTATCGCCAAGGGTATGTGGCTTGGACACAATTTGTTGTAGAACTTTATGAACACTTTGATACTGACACCAACCATTTAGGTCGTTTGACAAAGTTGAAACAATTTGGCATAGTGGAAGACTTTATAGTTGCTTTTGAATGATTGGATTTTTGCACAAAGGGCATGTTTAATGTTTTTTTTCAAGAATGGTTTATCAGTGGCCTCAAGGATGAGATCCGTGCCCACCTCCTCATGGCTCACCCTCAAAGTTGGGTGGAGGATACAAAAAGAGCTAATGAATAACAACACATTGTCTCTTCTCAAACTAGAAAAGCATTCTTCATTCCTTGCCCTAAACCAGTCACTCCCACTCCTCCTTCCACTCCACTAAAGATCCAGAATTTGACCCAGGCATAAATGGTTGAACGCCTCAAGGGCCTTAGTTATAATTGTGATGACAAATATTTTCATGGGCACAAGTGTAAGGAACAAAATCTTTTTATGGCCATCTATGAGGATGTTTCTAAAGAATATGTTGAGGATTCCCCTGTGGTTGAGTCACATGAACCCACTGACATGACTCCACCTTCTGACTCTCTAGAAGTTGAACCTGTCAATTCCCTGAATGCTCTCACTGGCTTCTATGCTCCCCAAACCCTCAAGCTAATTGGTTACATTAAGCATCAGAAGGTCATCATCCTTGTTGACAGTGGAAGCACCCATAATTTTATTCATCGCCACATTGTCCAAGAAAATAATTGTTATATCCAAGCAGTCAACAACTTTCAAATCATGATTGCCAATGGTGGGTCCATGAAATGTGCGGGGTGTTGTGAAAATGTGTGTCTCCAAATTGGTCAGTACCACGTGAAATCTCATATGTTTTCTATCGACATGGGTGGTTGTGACATTGTGTTGGGTGTCGAATGACTAAGGCCTTTGGGTCCCATTCTCACGGATTTTAAGGAATTAACCATGCAATTAAACCAGGAGGGCCAAAAATATAAGTTCCAAGGCATCACAATAGGTTCCCATGAGATCATCAGTTCCCATAGCATGGAAAAGATCCTAAAAAAAGGTCATTCTGACATTATTGCACAACTCCATTCCATTCACGCCACTGAGACACCCTATGTGTCGCATGATCTCCAATCCATCCTCTCCAAACATCAAGTTATTTTTTCCACTCCCTAGGGAATTCCTCCTTCCCGTGGTGTTCATGATCATTCCATTCCCCTCATCCCCGGCAACCTTCCTCCCAATGTTTGTCCCTATTGTCATCCCTTTGCCCAGAAAAATGAAATTGAGAAAATTGTTCAAGAATTGCTCGCCGCAAGAGTTATTTGTTCTAGTACGAGCCCCTATTCTTCTCATGTGGTAAAGGTACTTAAGAAAGAAGGCTCTTGGTGCATGTCTCCTAACTTTCGATCGCTCAACAAACTCACCATCAAAGACAAATTTC
This sequence comes from Picea sitchensis, assembly GCA_010110895.2. Classification (NCBI taxonomy): domain Eukaryota; kingdom Viridiplantae; phylum Streptophyta; class Pinopsida; order Pinales; family Pinaceae; genus Picea; species Picea sitchensis. Next base: position 5,148 of record SNQJ01S0004725.1, on the reverse strand, counting down.
TCATTCCTATCATTGATGATCTCTTGGATGAACTAAGTGGTGCCGAGTTCTTTACTAAACTTGATCTTCGTTCTAGCTACCACCATATATGTATGAAAGAGGCAGACATTCCTAAGACTGCATTTAGAACTCATGAGGGCCACTATGAGTTCTTGGTCATGTCCTTTGGCTTGTGTAATGCTCCCTCCACTTTCCAAAGCCTCATGAATCATGTGTTCTGTCCTTTTCTCCATCATTTTGTCTTAGTTTTCTTTGATGATATTCTCATCTATAGTAAAACCTGGAAAACCCATCTTGCTCATCTGGATCGAGTTCTTCATATACTCTCTAAGCACCATTTTTTCCTCAAACACTCTAAATGTGCTTTTGAAGCCTCAAAAGTCGATTACTTGGGTCATATTGTTGGCAAGGCAGGTGTCAGGGTGGATCCTAAGAAGATTGAAGCTATGCAGGATTGACCTCGCCCCAAGACTCTCAAAATTTTACGTGTTTTCCTGGGTTTAACAAGCTATTATCGCAAGTTTGTTAAGAATTATGGAAAGATTATGGCACCTCTCACTGTTCTCCTTAAAAGGAATTGTTTCACTTGGACTCCCACAGTTGATCATGCCTTTCAAGCCTCGAAGGTGTCTATGTGCACCACCCCTGTCCTAGCCCTTCCTGATTTCACGAAGACCTTTGTCCTGGAATGTGATGCTTCCAAGAGAGGAATTGGAGCAGTCCTTATGCAAGATGGTCGACCTTTTGCCTTTACCACCAAAAAATTGTCAGAGCGACATTTGGGCCAATCAATCTATGGAAAGGAAATGTTGGCCATTCTGCATGCAGTGGATCTCTGGTGCCCTTATCTATTGGGGAAACACTTCCAAATTGAGACCAATCATCAAAGACTCAAGTATTTTATGGAGCAACGTCCTTCATCCCCTGAGAAAAAAAAATGGGTGATTAAGCTATTTGGATATGATTATGAGATCATTTACAAGAAAGGAAAAAAATGTGGTTGTTGATGCTCTTTCAAGAAAATATGAATATGAAGGGTCCCTTTTTTCCCTCTCCGTCATTCTACCAGATTGGCTCCAAGCTATTCGCCAGGAATGGCTGCAAGATCCCAAAATTTTGCATCTGATCCAACAATTGCAAGCCAATTCTCCAGTTTCCCCAGGGTACTCTTGGCACAATGATGGGCTTCGCTACAAAGGTCATCTGCATTTAAGTACATAGTCACAACTTAAATCCACGGTGCTTTCTGAGCTTCATGCTACACCCATAGTTGGGCACTCAAGGTTTACCAAAACCTATGACCGGGTCAAACATTCTTTTTTCTAGGATGGTATGAAAACAGGACGTTCGCACTTTTGTGGCAGAATGTGATGTTTTTCAATGCAACAAGGGAGAAATAGTCAAAGCCCCTGACACACTACATCCACTTCTAATTCCACCTGCTATTTGGAGGGATATATCTATGGATTTCATTGTTGTCTTACCTAAATCGGGCAATAAGTTAGTAATCATGTTGGTTGTTGATCGTCTTTCCAAGTATGCTCATTTATGTTCTCTACAACACCAATTTATCGCCTCCACTGTGGCACGACTTTTCATGGATCATGCCTTCAAGCTTCATGGCATGCCTCATTCTATTGTTTCTGATCGAGATCCCACTTTCACCAACAATTTTTGGCAAGAATTGTTCAAGCTACAGAGCACCCAATTGCATCTCAGCACCGCCTATCATCCCCAGGCTGATGGTCAAACTGAAGTTGTCAACAAGTGTTTGGAAACATATTTGAGGTGTTTTGCATCTGAAAGGAAAAATCAGTGGGCTCAATGGTTACCACTAGTTGAATGGCGGTACAACACTTCTTACCATACAACTACTCACATGACTCCTTTTGAAGCAGTATATGGCCAAAAGCCACCTTCAGTTCTCTCATACATGCCTGGTGTCTCGAAGGTCCAGGCGGTTGACCAAACTCTTACAATTCGAGAGGTTATTCTTTGTACCCTCAAAGAGAATTTGGTCTTGGCTCAGAACCGCATGAAGTAACAAGTAGATCAAGGTCGCTTTGAACGTCAATTTGTTGAAGGAGACCAAGTGTTTCTTCAACTGCAACCCTATAAGTAGAATTCACTCAAGGTCGACCATTGTCAGAAATTGGTGCCCAAATTTTATGATCCTTATACAGTTCTCAAGCGCGTGGGACAGGTAGCCTATGAGTTATCTTTGCCCAGTCATTCTAAGATCCATCATGTTTTTCATGTCTCCTGCTTAAAGAAGGTAATTGGAACTAAGTGCCAAACTCAAACAAAACTTCTTGAGTTGGATGAAGAAGGCTCCATATAGTGGCAAACACAAGCAATTTTGGACCAGTGTGAGCATCGTCTTTGTCAGCGCACCATCAAGGAAGTGTTAGTGTAGTGGAAAGTTACAACTTCAGCAGATGCCACCTGGGAGCCAACTACGATTCTGTAGCAATTTCCTCATCTCAAGCCTTGAGGACAAGGTTGTTTTTAAGGGGGAGGGCATGTTAGGGACCTAACCTCCCTAACCCCTCATGTAGGTAGAATAATATATTTTCCATGTAATAAAGACCAATATTAATAAGGCCTAGTAATAAGGAAGAATAAGTCAAATGTAAGAAGACCTAATAGAAGCTTCTGCTTCTAGAAGATATTCCTCTAGAATGTTCTTTTGGTAGATGGATTTAGTATAAATAGGAGTCAAGGGCATAAGAAGTTTTGTGTTGAGAATTATTGTAATAGAGCGCTGCTATGTTGGAGGTTTCCTCCTCGAAGAGGCAAGTGAACATTGTTTCCTATCAATAAAGGTATTATTACGGTGTTGTGGTTTCATCTATTGTGTTGTTCCACTGTTATTCTCTGCAATATTTTTGTTTTCGGATATGATAATAGATCTAGTATCTTACAAAGACTTAGTTAGGCATGCATACCATGGGTTTGAAATTTCACTGGTAAAGTCTAGATGTAGACCTAGGTGATAGGGGGAGCATGCATGATTCTCATATACTTAAATTTGAGGGAGGTTTGACCGGATTTGGTCATGGGAAACCCCAAGTCAAGTTTAAAGGAGGGAATGTTAGAGTAAACTTGACTC
>SNQJ01S0004724.1:94865-109536 GCA_010110895.2 Picea sitchensis | reverse complement strand
TGCCATTTTTTCACTTTTTTTAATTAATGGCGTCGATCGATGTATATCAACCACTTTTTACATAAAAGTGGTTGTTGCTAGTGTTTATATTGTTTGAAAATACATGGATGTTAATAAGTATCCCACTGTAAAGGGGATTGATATAGAGGAGTCAAGGCTTACCATACAAGAAACTTGAGCATAATGCTTCTTTTTAGATTTTTTTTATATTGTTTGAAAATACATGAACGCTAATAAGTATCTCACTATAAGGGTATCGATATAGAAGGGTTATAGGCTTACCATTTAAGAAAATTGAGTAGAATTTTGTTTCAAGAAATTTTTATATGAAACTTATCTAGGACTTAAACTACAATCTAGTTTGGAGAAATTTTATATGAATTGTATTGGGATTTAAAGATTCACCTTATAAGATTTTAAAGGATTGTCTTGTTTTCATGCATTTTTGGTGCACACATGCACAAGAAAAAATAGGAATAGTAAACATCTTGGAGCTCTCTCGATTTAGGAATTTTCCTACAAGAAATAAAGAAAGGAAAATAATTTGGGAATTTGACTACAAGAAATAAAGAATGGAAAATGAGATAAGTATTGTGTAGTTTTTTGTGTATTGTTTTTTTTTCTTATAGGTGAGAAATTTGTTGTAGAATTGAAGGAAAATAAATTATGTAGTACCATTAGTTGCAAATTTGATTAAGTACACATTGCAATGGAATCTTGTTGGTGATAGCTATTCATTTGACTAAAATGAAAATCTATGCTATCTTTCCTCCACATATTGCACTAATCCAAAAATCCTTAGATACCACTTATTCTTTTAAAATATACATGGTAGAAGCTAACCTGATTCATAATAATTATTTATCATATTGAGGTGATTTGAACATAGGATGATGTGTTTTTCTATCCATAATCTCATAAATGATGATTAATTTGAAGTATTATGAGATAACATAGAAGTTAATAAAATAACTGAATTTATACAATATTGATGACATATATTACTTCATCTTCAAGTCCTTTCTAGACATTAAGACTATTCTTTATTTTCTCAAATGCCAAATTACATTACAGCTTGGACTTACAAAAAAAACAATTTTATGGACTCTCTTTAATTCCACTCCTCAAACTGAGAAAATGAGTTTTCCATTGAATTCCTTACAAAATTATGAGAAAATGAGCATAAATTCAACCACATTCTGAAATGGTTCAATTTCACCCTTTTTACTCATAAAACAATGCACTATGGCACTCATTAACGAAAATTTGTACTAAGACTTTTACAAATGACCTCTTATAAAAAATGATCTCTTAGATTGTAATTTAATATTCAATATAGACCATTCATTATAAGGTCGCAGAACTGACGGTAGAAGTTATGTTAAGGATTGTTTCCCTAGAAAGAAACCCTCTTTTATGTATGAAGGAATTGTATTGTCACCGTGTGAGTGTGTGAATATTGTATTATGATAGAGGATATTGTGAGAGAGAGAAAAGGAAGTTACAATGAGTATGTTATAGGTTCTTTCCCTTCATTTGTTGGATAATAATAAAGGAAGGACCTGATGATTTCTCTGGTGCGCATAGCCAACACTGAGTGAACCACATATATCTATGTATCTATTATATTTTGTATCTTCTATTTTTTATTTCCGCAAATTTTGTTTTATTTTATTGCTCCCCATTTTTTTTAGCACATATTTGATCAATAGAAACCTCTGCTAGAGTGTAAGGAAATGATGTGTCCATCTCACCATTTTGGATTCCAACTTAGCTAATATTTCTTCCTAAGTCACATTACGGGTGTCTTTGTATGATAAAGGAGCCCCAAAATACTTTCAAGGTAGAGAATCTCTTTGGAAGCCTAGGAGGCATGCAATATTTGGTTGAATTGATAAAGGTGTGTTAAAGAAGAATATTTTTTATTTAGACAGGTTGATCAAATCCCCATAGGATTTTATAAACATGTCCATAATATCTTTGAGGCATAACACTTATCTAATTGATGTTTTCCCCATGAAAAAAGTGGCATCAACAAAATGGATTTTAAATAGTGGATCGAAATGATGATTAAGGGAGATCCCTTTGATGGTGCCCTCTTTGAGGGCCAAATTCATAAATCTTCCTAGCCCTTTTTTCAAAATGATATAAATGATGGAGGATAGGGGATCCCCTTGGTGGATTACCCTAGTTGGGATAAAATCCTAGGAAGGAGATCAAATAATAAGGATAGAGAAGAAAGATAGATCTACTTCCCTTTTCTTGCTCCCCTCTATTATCCCTTTCTGGTTATATACTTAGTCTCCTTTCTATGATCGTGGGTTCCTGGGTTGGCGGACTGATAGATCTTCATATCCATCTATATCCTCACATCACCAGTCCGACCGACCGTCGTTCCTTTCCATACTTATCCAATTTTATGGTCGTGGTTTTTGGGGTTGGCGCTATCGAACTCTCTTGTCGCTTGTTCTGTGATATACATCTTACAGTCAAAACTTATGTGATATACAATTCCACCTCAGACTCCTCGAACTCGCAATCTTCACTCTAACTGAGTTAAAAAAAAATTCAAAGAATCTATCATTGCCTTCCATCCCCAGTACCTCCATCCCCTTCCCAATTCTCATTAATTATGGTTTTACTACTGACAACTCAACACACTGGTACGAAACAATTTCCATTAACAAGTAAAAACCTCGAGGACATCTCCCATTAAAACGCATTAAAACTCCATTTATAGTACTCCGAAATACCATCGTTCCTTTCCATAACCAAATTTTTCCACATATTTTGTGATATAAATATTGCACCAAAATATTTCATGATCTACAATTCCACCCTAGGATCCTCCAAATCGCAAGACTCACTCTTCTCGGGTTCACAAAACGTTTCAAAGAATTTATCTCTCCCTTCCATCCTTGCCACATTCACACCCTTCCCAATGCACATTAATTATTCTGGCCTCTACATTGCACTTCCATTGTTTCGTGACCTGCAAACATCACCCGGACCTCTGCGATATACAAATTGGTTGTCAGACTCCCACATCTTCCCCTCTTTCGTGTTATACATTATGAATTCAAAATTTCTCATCCATACAATTTTATCGTCAGGGCCTCACGTATTATGGGGAACCCTTGTCACCCTATTTTGGATCCTCAGATTGGCAGGTTCACAAAATCTCCAATTCCTAGTCATTGTTTCTTGTCCCCGCCACCTTCGTACTTCTTTCCAAATATGTAACAACAAAGGTTTAATTCTAATGGTTCATCATGCAACAATCATAAATATCGTCATTAATAAGGAAAAGGCTTGAGGAGACAGTCACACTGACTATCCCTATAGAGCTTGTCTAGAAACATGCAGAGAATATCTTGCCATGTAATGGGATATCTATTACAAATTTTGATATATTAGCGAAAAGGAGTCTGGCCTACCATTTCCCTATTCCATATTTAGACACTTTTTCGGTTGCGGGTTCCTGGATTGGTGGGCTCAAGATTATGTTTCCAATGTTCTGCAATTTGCAAATAGAACACAGAGTTTCGCAATATATTTGTTTGCTAGAGTTCCCCATCATGAGCCCGACCGACCTCTGTTCCTTTCAATACTTAGCCACAATTTGGTTGTATGTTCATGATGTATCGAATCTGACCTATCATTTCCCTATTCCATACTTAGACACTTTTTTTATTGCGAGTTCCCAGACTTGCGGGCTCAACATTATGTTTCCAATGTTTCACGACTTGCAAACAATACCCGGAGTTCTATGATATGCATCTTTTCCGCTGGAATGCCCCACCATTGCCTCTTCTTTTTTACGCATTTTGTGGTCGAGACTTCCAAGACATAGAATTTGACCCTCGGTCCCTCACTTTTGTTGGTTATATCTTGTAACCCTATTTTGAATCTTGACCGATCGCTTTCGATAATTAGCCATTCCTTAATTGTTATTCCATGTCCCCGCCACCTTCCTACTTCTTTCTGGATATGAAATTAGTAAGATTTAATGAAAACGGTTCGTCATGTAGGAACCGTAAATATTTCCATTAATGAGCGAAAGGCTCAAGGAGATCTCCCAGACTTCCACAATATATAAATTGAGTTCCAGACTCCCACATCATTCCCTCTTCCATGTTACACATTTTTCACCCAAAAGTTATGAGACATACAATTTGACAGTCGAGGCATCACATCTCTTGGGGATCCCTTGTCTCCCTATTTTGAGGCTTTTCTGAACACTTTCCATACTTGCCCATTTCATGGAATCTCTTTCACGGATCTTTGGGTTGGGGGGTTCAGGAAATCTCCAATTCTTGGTCACTATTTTTTGTGCCCTCCACCTTCACACTTCTTTCAAAGTATGAAATGACCAAGGTTCAATACTAACACTTCATCATGGAACAACAGTACAGACCATCATTAATAAGCAAAAGTCTCGATGAGACAGTCACATTGACTATCGCTACACAACTTTCCCAGAAACATGCAGAAAATATATTACAAATTTTAATATATTAGTGAAAGCGAGTCCGGCCTACCGTTTCCCTATTCCATAATTAGCCACTTTTTCGATTTCAGAATCTCGGATAGGCGGGATCATGATTGTGCTTCCAATGTTTCATGGACTGCAAAGAATACCCAGAGTTCCGCGATATACAAATTGACTGTCCCATCATGCCCTATTATGTGTTATGCATTTTGCACTCAAACCTCCCTAGACATTGACTGTCAAGCCCTCACCTCTCATGGTTATACCTTGAAACCTGTTTTGAAGCCCGACCGACCACTTTCTATAATTATCCATCCCTTAATTTCTCTTTCTCGTCTCTGCGACCTTCGTACTTCTTTCTAAATATGCAATTACTAATCTTTGATGCTATCAACTCCTCATGCAAGAACCGTCAACATTGTCATTAATGAGTAAAATGCTTGAGGAGATATCCCATTAATACACATTAAACCAAGATCTGCAGAGAGCTATATTATCTCTTCCTATTGTTCATCTCAAACAACATGGAATGTTTTTTGCGGGTCGTCACGTTGGCGCGTTGACAAAATTTTGAATCCTTAATTTCTCTTCGTCATACCCGCCATATTTGCACTTGTAAGTATGCAATTACTAGTCTCTAATGCCAATAATGCATCATGCAACAACCGTCGATATTGTCATTAATGAGCAAAAGGCTCAAGGAGATATCCCATTCACACATAGTTGACCAAGATTTGAGGAGGGTTATATTATCCCTTCTAACTCTTCATTTCAAACATAATCTGGAGTAAATGAGGGTTCTCGTAAACTTATCGCAAAAACTCGACAACAGTTCTATGGAGATACTATGAATATATTTGGGAGTGAGGACCAAAACTTCTAGTGGTCGAGGGCATACTCTTACTATTCATCCCGTTTCGTCGAGAACAAAGTGATTTGGACCTCTGGAATCGCTCATCCAGGTTGTGTCCCTGAATGTTTTGTCTATAAGGAGGTGGTGTCTTAGTGCACCAAAAAATATATTTCAAGAGAAAGAATTATTCCACTGTGTCACCATTCTCCTATTTTTTTGTCACCTCAGGTATTTCGCAAGATGTTAAGATTGTCGAAGCCAACATTGACCTTCAGAGGAAAAGACTGAAAGTAGTTCCTAGAAAAACATGATAATGGGTTGGACCTCTTACCCGAGTTCCTGGAAGATCCAACAACAATTCTTGAAGATATCGCCAACTTGCAGGTAAGTTCCTTTAGAAATCCATTATGGGAAATTGCCTAGTTTTTTACAAGAATAACAGGATAGGAATCCACAACAAACATTTCCCGCATGGTTCTTTATATTTTGTATTTCAAAGTCAAGGAACAATCCATTTTTTATTGGGGGAAGCTAATTTCCATTGAAATTTGTTCCCAATTGTCACGATTCAAAGAAGAGATTTTTTTTTATATGTCATCCTACATGGTTTTCACGATAGTGCATTGCTTTCTATTTCCAAAACTCTCTCTGTCCAAGAAGATAAACTATGAATTCGACCCAGTAACTTTCTGGTACTAGGCCTTGTTGAAGCACAAGGTCTCCCATTGTTTTTATGTGGTTTTTAATGACTTTGTCACAGTTTTCAAAAATTTATTGTTAGGAAAGGATTCTCCCTAGATGTCTCGCTAGGCAACCAAGTTTTTGGAAAAAAAGGGGACACTTGAACAAATGAAAAATTACAGTGTAATAATGATTTTTGGTTCCAGATAAAATCCTTCTTTCCTTCTATGTCACATCACAGACAAGATGTTTGTTACAGAAGTAGCAAGGAAATACAACTACTGGTTGCATTTTTTCCATGGAAAGAGAAAAAAATAGTTCATTCCTCTGCCTTGGAAAGTTGGGACTTCGTGTTTAGGAACATCAACAAGATTGACGAATTTGCAGGCCATTTCAACAACTTAAACCTAAGATATTCTGAAAGACTAAGAGGGTTCGACCTTAATGGGAATTTTTTAGAACATTCACTAGTAGTTGGATTTTGTAGCTCTTTTATCCATACACGCCTGAATGAAGACAAAGACAATGACGAAAACACTCCTTCTCCTCACAATGGTGACGTAGAGACATTGAAAAGAAAAAATGAATTGTACATACAAGATGTAAAATGCTCTGGTGATAAAAGTGTCCAGTCCCCGACCAACACTCCAAAGAGCACGACATCATGGAGAATACCTGCAATGGTCCACCCCAGTAAGAAAGAAACCCAAAATTATTCAAACGGATGAGGATATAAGAACCCTCCTCGCGAAAAAATTGATAGTTATCATAAGCTTCCCATGATGAAGAAGAGAACAAATGTTGTAGGGCAAGCCGAAGAGCCTGAAACTGAAAGTGACAACATGCAACTGAGACTGCTATGGATGATGTGTGTTGCAAACTTGATCATCCTATGGATGTGATGCACCATAGTTATATAGCTGATACTGACATATTTGACGAATATGAATCCTTCATATTCCAGAGCGTCATTTTTGACAGCCAATCTAACATGCACCCATCCAAAATCTTTTTATTTCACTGAACAACCACAGATGCTCTTAATGATTCCATTGGAGGAATTGAAGCAGAGAATTCCAGACTAAACAACTGAATCAAGGTATTGGATGAGGCTTTGATTCCTACCCCATTGTTTTCCAATCCTTTAGCAAAAACCATGCCTTCCACCCCTGCAACCAAGTTAAAAGGATCCTCCAGCCTCCTCACATCCTGTAGAGGCTATGTGGAGAAGAATATCAAAAAAATAATGGAGCTAATTATTGAATCTTGGAAAATATCACAAAATATAGCTTCCTTTTGAACGAGGGCACGTGCTTTCCATGAACATTCGCAAGAGGATTTTAAAAATGAAGAACGTTTATATGTAGAGACAGTGATCCCTTTTGGTAACCATATCATCAACATCTCATATCTTAAAAGAAGACAAGAATATCTCTCCTCCCCAAACCGAATAAAACAATTAAAAGCCTGTTGGAAAGAGAAAGTTAAGAACCTACATCTCATTGTCGAATCATGTGAACAAGCCATATCAGAGAAAGAAGAATTATTCAGAAACCTCACCGAAATAGTCTTAGCCAGAAGTACCAACAAGGTTCAAGACCCAAAGTTAATCCTCAACTCATTGTCCTTAACCAAGCAAGATTTCGATGGAAAAGTTGATATTTTAAAGGGGTTGTCTTTAGAAGAGTTTTATGGCATCCTTGAATATGCCCAAGATGATGTGGAGAACTGGCTAGTCGACTATTCGACAAACAATGAATAAATTGAACAGGCTCTGCATAGTATTTCTATCGATCTAAGAAAATTAGAAAATAATATTTTCAACATAAAAATATGGGATGAAATCAATGTGGCTCCCATGAGAAGCTACATTGAATAATGGATCCAAAGGAGAATCGACAAGCTCATTGACGAAGGGAAACAACCAGTTCGCATGATTTTAGTGGTCGTCGACGAGAGCAATAAAAAGGCACCAAGAAGAAAATAGCAAAGGGAAAAGTAGATATCATCCTAGTAAGTCTATACTGATCACATCTTGATTTCTTTATCAATCCAGTTATTCTACCTCTTTAAATAGAAATATCTAACAAAAGACTGATAACTTCCAATTTATTCTTTTCAGGTCTTCCTCTCTACCGTTGCCCACTTTTTCTTTCTACAATCATATTTCTTGTAGTTATTTTTTTTATGTTCCGCGGGAACCCCAATCCCATTCTATATGAAAAATTCATTTTAATTTCCATAAATATGTAATACACACTATTAATTTTTGATAAATTTCAAAGTAAATTACTTCGGGAACAATTTCGACGGTGCTTTGTCGACTTCTTTCGAAATGCTAAATCAGTTCTCTTTGTGCATATCGATCATCTTCTTTTATTTTTATGTTCTCATAGTTATTTTCCTTCAACTATGTTGGATGTCAGGAAATTGTGTTTATTAAATTTGAATGTTTAATGTGTGTGATTCCTGGTCCTTTTTTCGAGGAACCTTTCTTTCAAAAAATATAAATAAAAAATAAAAAACAACTACTACTATCATTTTTTATCGCTTCAAGTCATTACGACGGAAATTTTCTAAGTCCTATATTTCAACTATTCACGCCCCAGGAAAAAACTTAAACAAGAGTCTCATATCTACAAAAAACACAGTAGGATTGGCATCCTCCTTAGGTTGTTGTTTTCGTGCTAACATACTTATCTACAAGAATATTCACATATTGACGCCATATTAATATAATATTATGATTAACTACTTCTGGAATTTGGGACTCCGGTTCTTCGGGGCTCCAGCCTTACTTCACAATGGCATTCTCCCCGGTCATCTACTAGCCCTATGTCTTATGCATGTTGTGTGTCACACTGGTATGAGCCATTTTCTGAATGGATACCACATGTACTTCAAGTTGCTTCCCATGTTTCTGCTTCTTTGGGCTTCTTTTTGTCCCTCCATCCCACCATAGCAGTGCATTTATTCCCCTTACAACCTCGAAGGGACTATGTTTCCATGAAACACTTGTTTAACTTGTTCTTATGCATTAGGTATCTAGTCATATCCATGCTCTCAAGAGGGGAGAGGCTAGTTTCTAAGAAGAGGATGGGATAGGGTGCATTTTCTTTAATTTTGATATTATAGGTTATAAAAATATTTTCTATTTGCTCTATCTTTATCCAAGATTCACGAGAGATACTACAGCCCCCGAATTCACATCCATGAAGAATAATAGGTGTAACAAGAGTCTCAAAGAGGAGTTTCTTCTTATCCAAACTCCAAATATCAGTTGATTTACAATTGTTTTGAATCCCATAGTAAGCTTTCCATCCCCCAATAATCCTTTTCTAAATTCTATATTTCCAATTGAGCTTGTGGTGAATATCAATTCCAATATATTTTTATGAATTCACTTCCTCCATGTTTTTGTTGTCATATACGAAGGTATCATAAGGGATCTTATTGGATTTAACAATCATGACGTTAGTATTATCACTATTAACAATCATACCCATATTGGAGAAACAATCCTTGAGGATTCTTAGTTGGTTTTCAAGATCATGGGGACTCATTTCCATACGAATGATATCATCATAATAAAGAAGAAGATTGATGACTATACCAGTGAGAGTAGGGCTGACAGAACCTATTGTTTCCAAGAAATCGTCTAACCTGTCAATGTATATGCCAAAAAGGGTAGGGAACAAGGGACAACCTTGTTTGACTATGATATTGTAGTTAATCTCTTTTGACCAGCCCTCAATGTTTTTAATATTAGAAACAACATTCTCATTTATCCTTATTGCATCATCCCTCAACTCAAGAGGATCGTTTGACTCTTCCAACCTATTCGAAATGTTTTTACTAAGAACCATGTCAAAAGCTTTCCTAAATTCAACAAAACAAGAAAAAAGATTGGTTTTAGTATTTCGGAACTCCTCTATAGTGATTGTAAAGGTAACAAGATGGTCCACAGTTGAGTGATATCTCCTAAACTCATCCTGGCCTTTATCTCTTTTACCATGACTTTCTAGCCAAAGGATAATCTTCTTTTCAAAAATAATGCTAGACATATTGGCTAAAATCAGACTAATCATAATGGTCCTATAATTAGAGGGAATGTTTCTATGCCCATTTTTAAAAGTAGGATAAATGAGGCTTTGCGTCCAGGGTTTAGGGATGCCCTGCTTGACTGCTAAATATAAGAGCTTGTGTACATGCAAGATAAAGATAGGCCCTCCGATTTTAAAAATTTCAGCTTGTTAGCCTTCAATGTTCGTAGCTTTCCCATTTGCAATCCGCTTAACCCCAAACTCTATGTCATCTAAAGAAAAAACTTCTTGCTTTGTAGGGACAATACGAATGGTATCCATGGCATTATCGAACTCGTAAAGACTTTTAAGGTAGGAATTCAAGTCCCTTCAGGAAATCCTATTATTGTTTTTTAGTATTGAGATTTAGAATTTGGCTCCAAAACTTCTTAACATCCACCTTATATAGTTGTCAAAGTTTCTCTTGCCTTTTATTGATATCCTACCTTTTTTTCCTTTCAATTAGGGCTTTGTACGTATTGATCTTATCAAGTTTTAAGGACTTATTTGAAGCATCCCTAATGGATTTCCTAGTAATTTTACATTAATTATATATATATATATTGAGATTTATAAGAAAGACCAAATTTCTCAAGTTAGAAAAAAAGTTTAATTGAAAATTTTTAAGGAAGATTTATTATAAATCTAAAAATAAAATAGATATAGATTTAAGTTGATCCAAATACATATAAATTTTCTAAAAGTATATATATTTTCTTAACCAAATATAACTCTCCAGATCTTTTCAATTTCACACGCGAATATAATAACATAAAAAGATCCCAAAAGAAAACCCTTAGAGAGTTCACATCTTCAACTTAATGGAAAAATCCTAATTCTCACCATCTTCAACTTCAGCATAATAACATCAAAAGGAAGGTGGAAAGGAAAATAACTATAAAACATCTTTACTGATAAATGATAGAGTCGTCACTATCTTCAATTTAAATATTTCCATATCGCGGCTTGATATTTCCAAATAAATCCTGAAGAGGTGTCACCATATTCAATAGTTCCAAATAAATCCTAAAAGTGTGTCACCATCTTCATGTTCAATATGTAGATATTCAACCTCAATATTTCCAAATAAACGTTACAGGGATGGATTTTGTTGGAATATATAATTCCTATTTATTTAATATGCTTGTTAATGTATTGAGAGGTAGAGATAATCTCTACGTGACTTGTGTGATCCTATTTTTAAAAGGTTGTTAGAGAGTTGGATTTGTAAGATCCTAGTTTGGTGTGTGGTTGAGTTATTCTGTCAACCTCTCTAAGTTAGAACTGATAACACTTATACACATGATATAATAGAGTCTAATGTATTGATATTTAAGATAATTGAATATTTGTGCATTTCACTCTACTCTCCCATTTTATCATGGTATCATAGCGCCCAGGATCATGTGGAGAATAGAGTAGTTTTTTTTTTATATATTGGTTGTCGATTATTTAATCCATTGATGGAAATTTTCTTGCGTACTACATTGGAAGAGCCTTTGTGTTGTGAATAAGTAAGTCGTGCTCGTGGACGAGCCCGCGAGGGCGTTAGAGCTATCACTGAACCTGCTTGAAGTCGTTTCCCTATAATTGGAGCAGCATAGATGTGTTGATGAAATGAATGCCCGCATTGAAGCAGAAGGAACTTGCAGCATTGTTGATTGACGCAGGAGACACGTATTGGTGCAGCTGTGATGTTTGAGTGAATATCAGTCATGTGAAGGTTTCTTGTGAAGGAGATTCGACTGCCCGTGAATTGAGCAAGTATCCCCTGACACCATATTGAACATCATCTTCCTCTCCTCGAACTATTAAGAGGCAAGACAGTAGAACACCTCTTTGTTCAAAAGCATGATAAATTCATGACACACACACACTATTGTGGTGGTGAGCGGAGGATTGTAACTGTTTTCTCTTGTGAATTCGCCATTGGAGAGAGGATCTAACTTGGAAGAATTGTCCATGCGCTGAATATAACAGGCTCAAATCGTGGGAGAGGGATCCCATGTTAAGTCGACTTGTGAGAGCCCGTAATTTGAAGGTTTCAGAGGTCTGTAATTCCAGTTCCTTTCATTTTGTTATGTGTTCATTCATTGGTATTCTTTTATTTTTGCTGAGAAGAGTTTTAGTGAATATAAGATTTATAAAAAATGGTGAAGTTCACAGCTGAAGATCTTCGTAATATTATGGACAAGAAACATAACATCCGAAACATGTATGTTATTTCCCATGTTGACCACGGAGATTCCATTGTAAAATCCATGTTTGTTTTGCTGTGAGAAGAAGAAATATTTTTCTCCAATGATTCACAACACCTTCTGATATAGAAAGGAGCCACCATTGGAACCATTGGCTACGAAATTAATCAGGTCCGAGCAACCTGCAAAGGGACTTGGCCAAAGAGATCCGTAGAACCACCAATGTGATTCAGGCGATGGTTTGATCATTCCTTATCACTGCTTCAAAATTTTCCAAGAGTCTGCTAAAGTGGGAGTGCAGGTCGAGTTGCAAGAGCTCAATGCATGCACCAAAATACCATTGGAGAGTCTTAGAAGGGCCTCCATAGATTCAAAATTCGGAGCATTACATGGAGGTTTTATAATGAAGTGAGGTGTACGTGTCTATTCCGTTGGACTCAAACAACGTTGATTGTGAGAAGTGTGATTGAGTTGTGATATTTTTATTTTTTGTTTGAAGGTGTGCATAGTTATGTCATTTAAGTTATTTGAAATTGATTCACACATGTAATTGAAAGCAAGTATACCCCGTAATATGAAAAGTTCGTAGTGATTTAAAAACCACTATGTAAAGAGTGGTTTGTTGTCAAAACCACTTGAGAGTGCATGGTTATAGGTAATCCGAGAAAACCCGATGCATGGTTGAGGGTATTCCGAGAAAGCTTGGAGCATGATTACAGGTAATCCGAGAAAACTTGATGCATGCTTGAGGGTAATCCGAGAAAACCCAGAGCATGGTAGCAGGTAATCCGAGAAAACCTGATGCATGGTTGAGGGTAATCCGAGAAAATCCAAAGCATGGTTATATGTAATCCTAGAAAACATGGTGCATGGTTGAGGGTATTCTGAGAAAACCCGTAAGCCGAAATAAAACCCAGGTTGATGATGATGTGATGAAGAAGAATGGTTGAATGAACCATGTAGCTGAAAAAGATTCCTAGAGAACTCGCGGTTACAACGATTGATGACCCATGTATTAGATGGATTTATTTTTATGTGGACGTCAATAATCAAATGCAAGTACAAGAGGAAGCAATGAAGATATGACCACATAGATATTTAGATAAGCAATCATTAAGGGAGAGTGTTGAAATATATAAGTCCTACTTATCTAATATGCTAGCTAATGTATGGAGAGGTAGAGCTAATCTCTACTTGTGTGATCATATTTTTAAGAAGTTGTTAGAAAGTTGGATTTGTGAGATCCTAGTTTGGTGTGTGGTTGGGATATTCTTTCAACCTCTAGAGTTATCTTTGGAATAAATTATAACTAATAACACCTTTGCACTCTATATAATAGAAACTAATGTATTGATATTTAAGATAATTTAATATTTGTGCATGTCACTTTACTCTCCCATTTGATCATATTTAAATATTCCCAATGGCTGGAAATAGGCAGATAATTTTGACACTCAAAATAAAAGAAAATGAGTTTAAGCTTTTCTTTTTCTTGTGATATTATGATAACTCAGAACCGTCTCATTCAAACTTACAGGAATGTATGCGTCAAGCAAGGAGACAATGATTCCGACATATTACCTAGAGGGATGTGATTAAAAAATCATACCTACATTGGATTTGTCAAGAAAGGAAACAATCATTCCGATATCTCCCTTAATAGAAAGAGATAAAAGATTAAAAATTAGACTTGAAACATTATATACCACATCAACCGCCTCACTCGTGTAAACAATATTTCCGACGTCTTACCTAATAGAAAGAGGCACAAGATTAAAAAATAGAATAGAAACATTATATATCTGACGCTCACGTCGACCGCCTCACTTGTGTACTCCCTATAGAATCCTCACCCATAGTGATTCCTTCACTGAGAAACGTCCTACTTCTGCCCTATAGTCCATTTCAACTCTTACATAATAGAATCGATTTCGGCTCATGTATTAATCCTCTGCTCTGCTTAGAATTGTTTCAATGGGAAACAAAATAGTTCTTTTGAGGAAGATTACAACCAAATTTCATAGGTTTGCGAGCGCCTGTAAGGCAGTCTCATACAGCTTTTGTCCTAGAAAAAATATGATGTCTTGTTCCACAGGAGGTTGTAATGAATATGGAGATATCAATGCCAGCCGTCTAATGGGTATTCGCAAAGGACACTTTCCGGTGTACGTTGGGAGCGAGCGGACTCGTTTTATGGTTCCTATAAGTTATTGCACAAATATGCTGGATGTAAAAGATAAAATATACCATGCAAACAAACACGGTGAGGCTACGCTCACTTCTTGATAATTAAACGAAGACGGATTACATCCTTATATAGGAAAAGACTCTCCCGAGTCGGCTACATGCAAACCATAAGACAACT
>SNQJ01S0004724.1:72878-90911 GCA_010110895.2 Picea sitchensis | reverse complement strand
TGCTATCTTTAACGGACATGCGCAACAATACCTTTGCCTTGTTTTCGCGCTTCTCCCAGTCTTGGATCTGTGCTGCTGTCGCACCTCCTACCACTGTTGTCGTACCTCCTGCTGCTGTCGCACCTCCTGCTGCTTCCGCACCTGCAGCTACAACCGGTTTCAGTTCGGTTCCATTCGCAATGTTCCAAACACCATAGCCCTCCATGAACGTCTGCATATTAAATTTCCAGTTAATGAAGTTCGAGCCATCTAACTTGTTGGCTTCGTTGAGGTATGCCTCTGCCAGCGGATTCGCCATCACTGCAATTTAGTCTCTGCATGAAAAAATCACCAAAGATATGCAATGTTTTGTCGCTCTGTCCTCGGATACCACCGATCCAACTATATTTCTACTGTCAACTTTAAATCATGCATGCATGCAACTTATTATCCAAAAATCTCCACTTTTTAAAACTTATAACTCCCTCCATAAAAAAACTTAGCTTTTAAAAAGTACCCACTTTATAAAGCAATACAATGTTGCACTCCCATAAAATTAAAGATTATATATATAATCTTTTATATAAAAACTCCACTTTATCCACTTTTATATAATGTCTTTTATATATTTTATGCACTTTTATCCACTTAAAAACAAACCTCACGCATGCACTCCAATTAAACCTCACGCATGCACTATATATCCGATCACGCTCACCGCACAAAAACTCATGCTCTATTGGACGCTGGAATTGAATGAGTCCGCACCTCACGCTGTAATGGACTGCGGCGAGTTCGCACCTCCCGAGTGGCCCGACTGCAGGAATTTTTCGATTGTCCGCACCTCGCGTAGGATGGCGCCTGCGGGAATTTTTTTCTTTTATTTGCGTGGAAAGGCCGAGTAGTATGCCCCCGCACCCTACCAGAGGAGGGACCTGCGAACCTCTTGAATTCTCGCACCTCACTCCCGTGGCTCTGATACCAAGATAAAATATACCATGCAAACAAACACGGTGAGGCTACGCTCACTTCTTGATAATAAACGAAGACGGATTACATCCTTATATAGGAAAAGACTCTCCCGAGTCGGCTACATGCAAACCATAAGACAACTAGACAATTGACTATGAACTGAGAACTAACTCTTCTAACTGGCGCTTACAACTGGCGCTTATTACTGGAGTGAATAGCTAGATAACATCTCCATTACTTCCAAGTGTAAACACGGATACAAATATTCTGATATTGCACAATTCTTTTAGTAGAATGATGCCAGGTAAAATATTCTTCTGGTTTCTTTTGTGTATATAATTGTTTTCTCCGATGGATTCCAGTGTAAAATATTCTGTTCTAAAAACCCGGTCATTGATTTTTTATTCTGATAGTTTCATTATTTAGTGATTCAAACATGGTTTTACCCTATCAATCGCACGACAATCAGTTCGAATCGACCTGAGTGATTTTTTTTATTCTGATGTTTCCAATATCCAAAATTGTTCTGTCCTTTTAAATCGATCCTTCACAACCGAGCTCCAATATAAGTTTATAACAGGATGTTTTGAAGTTTTCCACTGTTTTTGAATGGTCCATGCATTCTATTCCGTTCGAGCAATTTTCTTTTCTCTGATTCATGGAGGAGGGTAGAGCTAATGTCCGGCTTGCTACCCTTATCTTTCCTTTTCATTTCTATCATTCTTTGAGGACGAGGGGAGATAGTGATAAAATCTAAGAGTAGAGTAATATAAATAAATATTTAAATTGCTTTAATATCAATACAATGGACTCTGTTATATAGAGTGTATAGGTTGTTATCAGATATAACTTATTCTAAAGATAACTGGGGAGGTTGAGAGAATATCTCAACCACACACCAAACAAGGATCTCACAAATCCAAGTCTCTAACAACCTCTTAATAATAGGACCACACAACTCAAGTAGAGATTAATTCTACCTCTCAATACATTAGCAAGTATATTAGATAAGTAGGAATTATATATTCCAACACTCTCCGTGAATGACTACTTATCTAAATATCTATGTGTTCATATCTTCGTATGCTTCCTCTTGTACCTGCATCTGATTATTGGCGTCCATATAAAGAGAAATCCATCTACCGGAATACATGGTACATGGTTCATTCAACCATTCTTCCTCATAGCTGCTCCTTCATCACATCATCATCAACCTGGGTTTTATTTCGGCTTACCCATAACCGTGCTTTGGGTTCTTTTGGATGACCTTCAACCATGCACCAGGTTTTCTCGGATTACCTATAACCATGCTATGGGTTTTCTCGGATTACCCTCAACCATGCATAGGTTTTCTCGGATTACCAGTAACCATGCTTTACATAGTGGTTTCTATATTACCACGAACTTTTCACATTAGGGGGTATACAATGGCTCAATTACATAGAATTTTCTAGGACCACTACATCAAAATATCCTAGTCTTGCTTTTTCTTTCAATTACATGTCTCACAAATAACATAACTATGCACACCTTCAAACCAAAAAATATAAACACAATACTTGTAAAATCATAACTCAATCACACTTCTCAATACAATGAACTATATTATATAGAGTGTACAGGTTGTTATTAGATCTAAATTATTCTAAAGATAACTAGAGAGGTTGAGAAAATATCTCAACCACACACCAAACAAGGATTCCAACTCTCTAACAACCTCTTAATAATAGGATCACACAACTCACGTAGAGATTAACTCTACCTCTCAATACATTAGCAAGTATAATAGATAAGCAGGAATTATATAATCCAACACTCTCCCTTAATGACTACTTATCTAAATATCTATGTGGTCATATCTTCGTGTGCTTCCTATTGTACCTACATCTGATTATTGACATCCATATAAAGAGAAATCCATCTATCTGAATACATGGGTCATCAGCCGTTGTAACCGCTAGTTCTATAGGAATCATTTTTAGCTACATGGTTCATTCAACCATTCTTCCTCATAGCTCCCCCTTCATCACATCATCATCAACCTAGGTTTTATTTCGGCTTACCCATAATCGTGATCTGGGTTTTCTCGGATTACCCTCAACCATGCACCAGGTTTTCTTGGATTACCTGTAACCATGCTCTAGGTTTTCTCGGATTACCCTCAACCATGCATCATGTTTTCTCAGATTACCTGTAACCATGCTTTACGTAGTGGTTTCTAGATTACCACGAACTTTTCACATTACGGGGTATACAATGGCTCAGGTACATAGAATTTTCTAAGACCACTACATCAAAATATCCTAGTCTTGCTTTCAATTACATGTCTCACAAATAACATAATTATGCACACCTTCAAACCAAAAAATATCAATAACAATACTTGTAAAATTATAACTCAACCACACTTCTCACATTCAATGCTCTGTGATTCCGACGAAATGGGCACGTACACCTCAATTTTCTATAGCATTTCCATGTAATAGCATAAACAACAACAAACTCCATTCCATTAGCTAGATTATTTATCATGCAAAAAGAACCTCCGACACTATCTATGTGAGAGACATCGCCAATGCCATCCCTCTGAGCTTGTTCTTCTTTGAGTTGATCCAATAGTAGAAAGTTTATCTAAATAGCTCCTTGTTAGCAATACTATTGTTTCATGATATGATTTCTCAAAACCTAAGCTTGCCATGTGAGCCACTGCATCCAAAAACCTAATCCGCAAAAAGGCTAGGCGTTGAAGCATCACCCTCTTCCAAACTTTCAATGAAAAGAGGCAATATCATCTCCACAACTTCAGGCCTTTTTAACAGAAGCGCCATGTCATCTAACAAGTGTATCACATTCAACTGGACTATAGGGACATTTTGCTTCTCTTTGTCCTCCTGCTCGCCATAGTCAATTCTCTCCCTCATGTTTTCCGCTAATGCCAGAATAAATGATTCAATTGGTGCACGATCTTTGTCCCAACCAGAAGTAATAATGTCACAGCTAGCTTTGGTCACACTCTCAAACATATCTCCTTGGTTGTTGCCCCAGGTATCATCTTGGGCGCAAGTCATTAACACAAGTGCCATAGGTAAGCCATAGGTAATCCAAGCTACTCTTCCCTGCCGGACCGACTCCTCCATTCGCCATGGCCGATTTGATAACATCGTCCCCGCCTTCTCTGTATTCTTCCTTATGTAATATAGTTGATATCGATTGATGAGTATCCATATGTAAGGATATAATTCCATGGGGAAACAATGCTCTCTCTAGTTGCAAATGGAATTGGATATATTTATGCTTTTACATTATTTATATAAATATTTTTTTACTTTTGAGTGGTATATGTGGTACTTAAATGTGTGTGGATTTGTAGTTGTAGATGAGAGACCAATCCAAGTTGTAGAATAATGACTTCGTGGAGTGGGTTGACCGTCCCAAGAGGGACTACAATCACAACATCCTAGGGTGGATTCACACCTAATAACATTGGAGTGAGTGATGGGAGATTTGGATATCTTTCCCTATGGTAAACTACTGAAAGTTTTGGAGGTCGGCTAGGAGGTTGTGGTAGTGGCGATGTTCATTCCTTTGGGAGATAATGGTGTTGATGATTCATGTGGCTTGAATCTTAATATTATACCGAAGGAAAGCACTCTTAGTCAATAGTCATTGTACATTAACACAATTACATTCTTGAAAAAAGAATGAGGGAAGACATCTCGGTCATATTGCACTCTAGAGTGTCTCGTGTTGACCTTAATTTTGGTTTGAGCATCACAATGTTTTCCATATAACCATTGTAGTAATAATAGTCCTTGATTAATATCATAGGTGTGTAGAAGAAGTTCAATAATGATTTCAAGTTTGGGAGCTCTAATTCTATGGGTAAGATTGCCTTGATGTCATAAGTAATATGAAACAATACACATCACATTGCATTGTTTCATAAATTTTGATTTGCCCACAATTCAAGGAAGATTTGTATCTCCCAATTAGTTAGTGGCTATCAACCATGTGCTCGAGGATAGCTTTTAACAACATGTTTATGCTTTTCTTTTTTATCATTTTTTTGGTATTAATAGTAGGGTGGGACAAATTTGTGGGTGAAACCTAACTTTCCTAAGAAGGTTTGGAAAAAATAATTTTCAAAACAGGTTCCATTGTAAGACAACAAATGATAGGGAACTATAAAGAAATAGATAACGTTCTTAACAAAGAATGACCATGCAATTTCAGCATGAATCCAAAAAGTGGGAATCACTCCATCCCATTTGGTATAGTAATCAATTTCCAAAATGATATATTGTCATTTACATAAACAAGGTAGCATTCAATAAAATCATTGCCCCATGGAAGCATGCTAAGAGTGACCTATCTTTCATTTGTCATTGTGACACACAAAAACACAATATTTGTTTAAGGAGATGACCATTGTATGATAAATATTGACTTGTTTCCCACATTGTTTCATTAGTAGGTTAAATTCTCCTTCCTCTACATCAACACATGGTTCTTCTTAAATGATGGCTAGATGAAACAAAATCTATGTACTATAAATTAAAAATATGATTCTACCATACTCATTTTCTAGTATGGCCCCCGAGAGAATATAAGACCCATTCCCTTAAATGAATCATGGAAGCAAGATTCCATTGTTGAAAGAAATCATGCATATAATTCCTATGTTGTATAGTATGTTGAATTCATCTCCATAATAAAAATGTAATAGTGACCATTCCCAAGTTTTTGTGGCCATGTGCATTCTTTCTATTCCTCTTTTTTCAGGATCCCTATTATAAAGAAAATATTTTACATGAGAATGGAATAACCTGAAAATATTTTACATGAAAATGGGATAACCTTTGATCATTGAGACATTTTTTCATGTCTTCCATAGACATATATTTATTCTTAAATGCCAAATAAAATTTGTTTAACATATATGAATGAAACTTACATCTCTTAATTCTGATATACCATATTCTTGGTAGACTCTTCCGAAATTTCAAGACCTATGTCCTTATATGAATCTTGGAATTGAGTGTTCGTTTATGAAAACAAATCTCTTAATTCTGATATACCATATTCTTGGTAGACTCTTCCGAAATTTCAATACCTATGTCCTTATATGAATCTTGGAATTGAGTGTTCATTCATGAAAACAAATGTACCTATTTGACATGTAGTCTACTATAATAGTTTCCTTCCTTGGTATTGTACAATATTCTACTTGGTATTGTACAATATTCTATTTTGAGTGTGTCTCACATTATACATAACATTTTTTTGTATTAGCTATTTATTTTATAAAAAAAAATGATGGATGAAATCATAATAACCCCTCAATATCGAAATTTCTTATCACAAGGTAATTTTTGTCACTCTCTTCATTTGCTTGTACTAGCTATCTATTTAAAAAAAAAATGATGTATGAAATAATAATGATCCCTCAATATCCAAATCTCTCATCACAAGATAATTTTGGTCACTCTCTTCTCATCCACATGGTTCTTGTAGAAATTTGCATAAACATAAAACTTTAAAATCTAGATTCCAACTTATCATTGGCCTAGTAAGTCACCCAAAGCTTTGTTTGTCATAAACCTTGCTAAGTAAGTTTTAACAACATTAAATTAGTAAAAACCATTATGTTAAATGATACATCCAGATTCATGTACTTTCATATATCATTTTTGCATTGAAATATGAGTAATTATTTACTTATTCAACATTGAGTTGACATGTAGAACTTAAAATAAATATTAATAATAAAAAAAAAATTAATGTTTATCTTAACTATTAATTATATATATATATATATATAATAATTAAAAGGAAAAAAATAATAATATTAATAACAAAAAAAAATATTCCAATGTCTATTCAATAAAATATGTCAATATCAATTTATGTATATAAAACAATTAAAAGAAAAAAATAAAATTATAATTTATTATAGCAATTTAATGGTGTACTATTAAATATGAAAAAGATGTATACTTTCTTTAACCATAAATGTTATAACATTAAAAATGCCCAAAAGAAAAAAAAAAAAAAAGTCATGTAAATCATTTAGAAAAACCCTAAATCATTTAGAAAAACCCTAAATCATTTAGAAAAACTCTAGAGAGCTGTGGCATCTTTAACTTGATTGAAAAAATCATTAATAATTCTGACCATCTGCAACTTCATGGAAAAGTCCAAAATAGTTCTCACCGTCTTCAACTTCAGTATAATAACATCGAAAGGAAGCCCGAAAGGGAAATCACTATTTTAAACATCTTTATGGAAAAATCCTAGAGAGTCATCTCCATCTTTAATTTAAGGTTAGATATTTCCAAATAAATCCTAAAGAGGAGTCATCATCTTTAGTAGTTCCAAATAAATCCTAAAAAGGTGTCACCATCTTCAGTAGTTCCAAATAAATCATAAAAAGGTGTTCCAAATAAATCCTAAAAAAGGTGTCACCATCTTCAGTAGTTCCAAATATATCATAAAAAGGTGTCACCATCTTCAAGTAAAATATTTACATATTCAACCTCAATATTTCCAAATAAACATTAGACGGACAGTAGTTTGCTATTGGTATTTGGACATTGTAAATGGCTTCAAATAGCCGATAATTTTGAGACTCAATATCAGTGCAAATGAATGTCATATGACTATAACTCAGAGTCTGCAACGTCATACAAACTTACAGGAATGCATTTCTCAAGAAACAATGATTCCGACGTATTACATTTGCATTTGTCAATCCTAGATTGCATTTGTCAAGAAAGGAAACGATCACTCAGACATCCTACCTAATACAAAGAGGGATAATATTAAAAATTAGACTTGAAACATTATATACCAGACGTTCACGTCAACCGCCTCACTTGTGTAAACAATAATTCCGGCATCTTACCTAATAGAAAGAGGCACAAGATTAAAAATTAGACTAGAAACATTATATATCTGACGTTCACGTCAACCGCCTCACTTGTGGACTCCCTATAGAATCCTCTCCCTTTGCGATTCCTTCACTGAGAAACGTCCTACTTCTACCCTATAGTCCATTCCAACTCTTACATAATAGAATCGATTTCGGCTCATGTATTAATCCTCTGCTCTGCTTAGAATTGTTTCAATGGATAACAAAATAGTTCTTTTGAGGAAGATTACAACCAAATTTCATAGGTTTGCCAGTGCCCGTAGGGCAGTATCATACACCTGCTGTCCTAGAAAAAATAGGATGTCTTCTTCCACGGGAGGTTGTAATGAATATGGAGATATCAATGCCAGCCTTCCAATAGGTATTCGCAAAGGACACTTTGCGGTGTACGTTGGGAGCGAGCGCAGTCGTTTTATGGTTCCTGTAAGTTATTTGAATCAGCCTCTCTTCCAATCTCTGTTGGAGAAAGCCAGGGAAGAGTATGGATACCATCATCAAATGGGACTGGCAATTCCCTGTGAGAAAATTTATTTTCAATACGTAACTTCTATTTTGGGTAAGAAGGATTCCGCGGTAGCAAATATAGAGTCGGAGGAGATAATGGAGTTGATATAACCATTGATGATACTGATTTCTCGCACCACTACCTTAATACTGGATGTAAACACGGATACAAATATGCTGATATTCAATAATTCTTTTAGGATAATGACGCCAGGTAAAATCTTCTGCTGGTTTCTTTTGTTTCTTTTGTGTATATAATTGCCTGCTGCGATGGATTCCAGTGTAAATTATTCTGTTCCAAAAACCCAGTCAATGAATTTATATTCTGATATTTTCAGTCATTGAATTTATATTCTGATATTTTCACTGTTTAGTAATTCAAACATGGTTTTATCGTATCCATCGCACTACAATTAGTTAGAATCGGACTATGTGATCAATTAGTAAGAATAAGAATCGGATTATGTGATTTTTTGTATTAAGATGTTTTCAATATTTTGTTTTGTTTTTTTCTTAATTGGGATTATGTGATTTTTTGTATTAAGATGTTTTCAATATTTTGTTTTGTTTTTTTTTAATTGGGATTATGTAATTTTTTGTATTAAGATGTTTTCAATATTTTGTTTTGTTTTTTTTTTAATTGGGATGATGATGAGTCCTGAAATTATGATTGATAAAGTTTATGGAAATATACATACCCTATTTCTTTTAAATTTGAACTTGTAAATTTTTATGTACAAATATATTTTCTTAACCATTACTATATTTTAAACGCTTAAATTTTAAATCCCTCCTTCACAACTCAACTCCAATACAAATCTATAATAAGGTGTTTTGAAGTTATATACAATTTTGTTTTTAACATGCCATCCACTCTATTCCGTTCAAACTATTTTATTTTCTATGATTCATGGAGGAGGGTATAGGTGATGTCCGGTTTGCTTCCATTATCTTTCCTTTTCTTTTCTATGATTCTTGGAGTAGGAGGGTAGATAAGCATGATTATGTTAAGAGGTTGATTCTCAAATGGGTTGGGTATGTTCATACAAGTGTCTGCTAAAATAATGCTTACTGTGAAGAAAATGTTTCTTTCATATATTGTTGTCTCTCTTTCATTTATTTTGTATCGAGTTTTATATGAAATTGTACATACTTTACCTTTCACCATTTATATTTTGTGTCAAACTTTCGTTTATATTTTGTCTCAAACTTTATATGAAAATATACATATTTTACCTTTCACCGTTTAGTTTTTCAGTACTTCCACCATTTTCTTTCGAGTACTAATATCATTTTGGCTTTCCAGTACTCAGATAATTGGCATGCATTTTTATTTTTTAATTGAACAACTCTCAACCTTTATATTTTATTTTTTAATTGAACAACTCTCAAACTTATATTCTGGTGGCAAAAATAGTTCATTCCATTTTTAGGATTTAATTTAAAATGGTTTAAAGTTGCGTAGGGCAAATCAGAAACGGTTCAATTCTTGACTTTTTTTTCCCACGTGATGTTATCATTAGATAAAGTTAACCACAATTATTAGATAAAGTTAACCACAATTGAAAAAAATGCAAATTAAGTCCTTTAATAAAAATTAGCTTTTAAAATGATTCACCCTCGTAGAACCATGAAGGAACTGTTTCTTTCATATATTTTGTAACAAATTTTCCTTAAAAGTTATGAAGATGTACATACTTTACCTAGTTTGGATTTTTTTTTAATTTTAAATAAAATTATTAACTTTTAATATTAATATCATTATTATGTATTTTTATTTTTTTAATTAAACAACTCTCACTTTAGACGTACATACTTTACCTAGTTTGAGTTATTTTTACCATTTTATTTTAAATAAAATCATATTTTTACCATTTTATTTTAAATAAAATCATTGGCTTTCATATTAATATAATTAATATGCATTTGTATTATTTTAAATTAAACAACTGTCACACATTATACAGGTGAAAAAGTATTTCATTCAATATATATTTTGTATGAAGTTTTCCTTAAAGTTACGGAGATGTACATATATGGAGATGTACATACTTTACCTTAGTTTGGGTTACTTTTACCATTTTATTTTAAATAAGATCATTGGCTTTCAATACTAATATCATTGTTATGCATTTTTATTCTTTTTAATTAAACAATTGTCACACATTATATAGGTGCAAAAGTATTTTATTCAATATATATTTTGTATGAAGTTTTCCTTAAAGTTATGGAGATGTACATGCCTTACTTTAGTTTGGGTTATTTTTATCATTTTATTTTAAATAAGATCATTGGCTTTCAATACTAATATCATTGTTATGTTTTTTTATTTTTTTCAATTAAACAACCCGTCACATTTTATACAAATGAAAAAGTATTTCATTCAATTTTAAGATTTCATTAAAAAAAAATCTCAAGTTGTTTATAGGGCAAATCAGAAGCTGTTCAATTCAAGATTTTTTTTCCCATAAAAACTAAAAAACAATAGATTGGATCGCATAATCGTATGTTATGCTCTAATCAGATAAATTTAACCACAATAGTGGCTAGTCGCTGCCTTCCTTTTTGGTGTACAGAAGTTAAGTTTAGTGTTATAGGGAGTAATTATCTTATAACACTCTCCCTTAATTATTACTGCTAAAAATACTAACCATTACAACTTTATGTTTGACAATGTCTCTATAGGATTACAAAACTCATAATATGTTAGTCCATTGGTCTAAGTCTCAGCCAGGGTTACAACATGTGATATCAAACAAGAATCTTTTTTACACCCTTTGCTTTTGCAGGTTGGTGTAGTTTGTCCTATGATCTATAAGCTTTTTCTTTGTTTTCCTCGAAACTTTACATTATCTGTACTTTTTCTTTTTCCTCAACTTCAGTGTTACTCTGGTCAATATTTCCTCTCTCTTTTCTTCTTTTCATCTGGTTCTTCTTCCACATATGTTTGTACTTTAGAAACTACTAATTTAAGATCAAGAACAACTTCAACACCTTCAATGGTTGGCTTCATTTTTCTAATCCTTCTTCTGCTACAATTGTGATATCTTTTCCATACTCACTTTCATACATGGGATTTGCAAGATATTCCTTAAGAAAGACTAACTCAAAATACAATTTAACATTTTGTGTAGCATCATTCATGTCTTGATCAACTTCTATTGAAAGATTATTCTCATCTTTTTCTATTGTTGAGACAACACTTTCACTTTCACCTTCACATTTAATTTCATCATCCACATGTATATCTACATAGTGTACTTCTCTTTCTTTATCATGCTTATCCTCTGCATGTCGTACAAAGTTACCTTTATCTTCCACAAATTCTTCAATATATTTCTCTGTAGGGTTCATGAAAACTATAATATCTATGTATTTCTTATCTTATTTTGCTTTGGCAGGTTGTTCAACAACTACTCTAATTATTTCTAAAATGTCAAATTCCTCTATTTCTTTTTCTAGAACTACCACTTCATCAACTACAATGCTCTGTGACTTAGCTTGATGTTGATTGGTCTTACTCCCCCTTTCACTATATTCCATATTTAGAGTATCCCAAGCTTCTTTGGACTTGGTTGTTGCTACAATTTTGGGAAGAATGTTTTCAACCAAGCTTTGTTGGATGAGAAATAATTTTGTTGCATCATTCTTATTATTTTCCATGAAGAGCTAATCCTTATGTTCTTGAATCAAGGCTTCATAGGCTTGTTGATTTAATGGTTCTTCAAACCCATTAAACATAATATCCCATAAATCATCCATAAGTAGTCTAGTTCTCATCTTAGTTGCCCAAATATCATGATTTTTATAAAAGAACCTCGGAAGAACATAATAACTATTGAACACATCCTTTAGTTCACAAAAATGACAATTAACAAGATAAACACACAACAATGCAACATGTTTACCATGCACCTATCTTCACATTCATCAATGATAATGGTTTCGAGTACCACTGAACATCCAACCCAAGGTGTTCCAATTTACTTTGATATATTAACTCAATCATAACAAAAATTTTATAAAGTTAAATACAAAGAAGGTGCAACACTTGCACAATTACGAGCAAACTTCTGTTTTCAATATGACATGAAGGAAAAATGACCACTTTTACAATTTTGTATATTCTCAACTTTTTCCATTTTATATGAATACATCCACAAAATATATCACACATAATGTGACAACCCAATTATTCCAAACATGAGCTTCTCACAAAACTTTGCAATATGATAAATGATTATAAAAAACAAATGATACCTTCAAAGGGGTGATCTACATTTCCATTATGTGGTTGTGCAAGATTATGGCTCAATTTGACTGCCGAGGACTTCTAGCTTAGACAGGATGGCCTCATTAGGAATAACTTTACCTCTTTCATATTCATGAATTACGTGCTCTTTTCACTTGTATGCTTTCCCAGCAAGTCGCGAGACGATACTTGAATCCACGACCAGACTTGCTCTTTTCACTTGTATGCTTTCCCAGCAAGTCGCAAGACGATACTTGAACCCACGAGCAGACTAGAACAGCCGCAGGTTGGCCACCACTGTCACACAAAACCCTTACTAAAGAAAATAGTGGCAAAGAGCGGAGAATCTGGGCCAAGATTCCACTAGTGAAATAGATGTCTTTCGAGGGCTGGGCGCCAATACACACTAATTGCTCATATTCGAAGATTAATGTTCATGAGTCATAATATCCACTGCCGGCAGCCATGATCACAGAAAGACATTCAATCAACCCGAACTGTCTCTCCGTCCGACCCAATTTCTCATTTTCTTGATAGCATTCGTTTCTATTTTGATACGACAATAGCGAAGGGAACATAAATGGCAGTGGCTAGGGATGAAGTTCTCTATTTCGACCTCGAATGTTGTTCAGAATCTTGGTGATGGGTATTTTTAGCCGCATCCAACACATGTACAGAAATTCACACGCTGTTGATGATGGCCATAGGAACAACGTGCGTTCCAACAGGCGGGATCCGGGTCTAGCACAACAAATCACCTCAGATTTGAACATTCCATGTTCTCCAACTTAGAAATGTCAAAAAGGGCGGATGGCTTCAATATATTTGTTAGATAATAATGGCCAAATGCCATAGTTAGCAAATGGTTAAAACTGTACGCAAGATTTGTGTTGAAATGGTTTTCAGATCCTCATATTCAGAAGACTGTTAGGGGCTATCCTAGCCTATATAATTGTAACTAATTTGTCAAATTAATATAATAGATTGTGTGAGCATAGACTCAGCCCTTGTGGCCTCACTGTTATTGAGATTTATCTTTCTCAGTTTTTAATTTGGTATTAGAGCGCTGGGTAAAAACGAGTGAGGAACCGTGGAGCCGTCGACTGGAAGGAGCTATCGATTGGAAGCCACCACTGCTGCTATGCTCACTGTGTTTGAGGAGATGCAAGCTAGATGCGTGTTGTTGATGTCGCTACGTGCCACACGTTGTGCTGAGTGCTTATGTTATTTGCACGATTGTTGCAATCACTGGAGCTGTTCATTGTCCCTTAGTGCTAGAAGGAGGGTTGTTCGCTGTCTCTATCCCTTGATGCTAGAAGGAGGGTTGTTCGATGTCGTTTTCCCTCGGGCTCCTCTAATCATTGTGTGAGAGGGTGCCATAGGCGTGTTGTGTGTGATCTGAGGGTATCTGCGTTGGTGTGATTGTTATATACAGCTTCCATCATAATTCTCCACTATATTTTGTATCGCCTGCGTACGGTGAGAGTGGAGTACTATCGATGTTATCATTGCCTGATAGATTTGACTGAAATTCCTCACTGTTTGTTGTGCATTTTTCAATTTTTGAGTAATTGTCAGCGGGAGGAGATTTTCAACTGAAATCACATATTCACAATTGGCTAGAATCAAGAATTGGCTTCAAATCCAATTTCAAGTTGGCTTCATCTTGGGTTCCTATCTCCGTCAAGTCTGCAGCCACATCGTTTTTTGGCTTGTTATCGCTGCATGGCTGCTGAGGTTTAATTTCCTTCTATCTGCATGGAGTTGTCCCTTGGTATTTGCATGTTGCAACAATTCCAATCCATTTAGAATCTTTGGTGGAGTGATAGGCGACTTGGGTATCCTTCCAAGCACTGCGATGGAGAAGCAGTCTATAAGCACTCGAAATTGTACAGTCACAGAACCCGTGAGAACATTAAACCACGGGTCCCAGGAGTTGCGTGAATGCTGAATTGAAGTGCCACGTGAAGGATGGTCATCTACATCTCGCACCAAACGAAACTCCACTAGTTTCTGTGATAGTATGAGATCTCCCGATAGAAAACATACAGAAATCGAAAGAAAATTTCACTGTAGGAATTGCATCTGCTTGGAGGATTCACATTTTTCACTGTGTTATTCAATGTGCGTATGTTCACGCTCTGTGGCAGCCATCAAGGTTGGTTTTGTTGCTCATGTTCTTCGCCGTCCTCGGGTCAGTACTGTTTTCTGCATATGCCCTGTTAATTTTGTTAAATATAATGTAACCTCAACACTCTGACTGTACACTGTCAGTTGTCCTGGCTAGCTGTACTTTCTATTCTTGTTTAGCTTGAGCCTATTTAGCTCAGCCATCTCCCATTGCATTGTACTTTACTTCTCTTCTTCATACATTCCAATATACTGTTTTCTTTCTCTGTGCATTTCTTGCTTTAGAATTTATTATGGTATCAGAGCTTCAGCAGTAAGCCTCTTCACACAGGCTGGAGAGCAACACGATCCTCACAGCGCAGAGCTTCATGGATCTCGAGAGCACGTGACACAGTATTTTCACAAGAATTGGAGAGTTGTCCGTCATAAAAGATCCTCGCAGGAAACTTCCACGAGGAAGTTGTCTGCTTATACACTCAAAGAATCAGCGTAAGAAGCTCACGCGAGGTCGCAGAGCATACTGCACTAGAAACTTTCAAGGAGCAGAAACATGAGAAAGAAGCAGAGATCGAGAAGGAAGAAACAGTAAAGATTCTTATAATCTTTTGAAGAATCATCAAGATTCACGAAGAAGAGCTGCAGGACGGAAGCACATTTAAAGAACTCGAAGAATTCATTCAAAATCGTTAAAGATTCCTGTAAAAGGCATAGTCGTTTAAAGTTTTTCGAAATTTGCTCAAATCTGTCAAAGATTGAAGCAGTGAACAAAGAATCCGTGTATTTCTTTCAAATCTTTGAAAGATTTACGGATCTTTCTTCCACGAGAGCAAATAACGTATTCCATGTGCAAAGAACATCCATTGAGGCCATAAGATTCTTCCTATGAATGGATCCAAAGCAGGAAACCAGTTCAGAAGGGATGAAGAGAGCGCGGAAAAGACGAAAGAGTTTCAGCCGTTAGATCTTGCGCAGAGGCCCGACAGTCGTTGGATCAACGAGAAAGTGCACGAGGTTTAGTCCTCTGCAGCGCCAAGGAGAAAATTTCTAACTTGTGAAGTCACGAAATCCCGACATCATCTGGACCGTCCATCAAGAAACACGTGGAGAGATCTCGTCATTTCACTGACTCGCAAGGTGTAAAGGTCAGAAGACTGTTGGGAGAATTCGCGAATCGCGAAATCACGAGTCATTCTAGACCATTGGATCGAGAAAGATCGTGAGTCGTCGATCTTTTCCCCTCACAAAATCGGGGATCGGGAGTTGGACGATCGAAGGAAACTACTCTCCAAAACTCCGATACACGAAATCCCGAGAGGAATTGTGAGTCGTCCATCTTAGAGGACAGGTGGTAGAAGATCCAAGTGTCGTCAAATCGACATATCAGAGTTCGCGGTTTTGAAAGACCGTCGCAATAAGAGCTCTAAACTCGCAAAATCGCGATTCACGAAATAACAATAAGATCACAACAGTCTATTTGTTTGGACACATGGCGGACATCGAGGAAATCGTCGGCATATCGGCGATCGGGGTTTCAAGTTGACAGAAAAATTGTGTCAACAGGACATCACAAGTTGCGATATCCCGAGGTTGAATCAGGATTGTCCATCTTAAGGCGATGCGTGGCATAAATCCGAGGGCTTCGAAAAAGTCCCGAAAGAAAAGGGACATCGGCATATCGGGATTCGACGTTTCGCGAATCCTGAGGACAAGAAGCACGAGCATTTTGGACTTACGAAGTCCGAAATCTCGAGAGGAGGAAAGCTCTATTTTGGGGCCCAGCTGGCATCATCTCATCAAAACGAGGGATCGGGAATCTCCACAGTGAAACCCCCGAAGAAGACTTGAGCCGTCCATCTATTTGGACACGTGGCGGAGATCAAAGGAATTGGGAAAGTCCCGAAAGGAAAGTGCCATTGGAAAATTGGAGATCGGGGAATTGAGGAGTCAAAAGAGCTCGTCATCAGGGTTCACGAAGTCTTGATTCGCGATATCCCGATAAGATCTGGACCATCAGATCATCAGTAGATCTGGACCATTGATTTGTCCAAATAGCAAATTTCGCATTTCGGCAAATTGAACGACAAAGAACCGGAAAAGCTCGTAGCACTTTAGAATTAAGGCACATGGTCACATAGAAGAGAGACTAAGGGCCAATTCAAGGCCGATAATCTCTCATCGACATTCGAAAGTTGAAGCATTCAGAGGACTCGTCTAACACAGTCCCGAGGTCAAATCTTGCGAAGCCAAAAACTCGCGACGTCGACACACGCCAAATCTTGCAACACAGCGTTTCGAAATACCTGCAAGCTAGCAGCGGACCTAGGTTTAAGCAAAAGAAAAAGGTAAATACGAAATTTCCCTCTGTTTTTTCTGCAAAATTTTTAAAATAAGGCGTCGTCTAGCAATTTAGGACCAACACAGGGGTCGATTCTTCTTGGAAAGAACTATGAGTTCTGGTTTCTTCGGATGAGATTGTTCTTGCAAGCACAAGAGTGTTGGGATCCATTGGATCATGGATATGTGGAACCAGATCCAGCAGACCTGTCTGCCATGACTAATCAGCAGAAAATTGCTCAGGAAACTCAAAGAAACAGAGAAAATAAAGCTAAGTTTTGGATTCAAAATTCTGTGGATGACTCAATTTTTTCAAAAATCACAGGTGTTGGTACTTCAAAATAGGCCTGGGACATCCTTAAATCTTCCTACCAAGGAAATGACAGGGTCAAAACAGTTAAACTGCAGACCTGGAGGACATAATTCGAGACTCTAAGGATGACAGAGTCTGAAAATGTGGATCAGTTCATGACCAGGATCATGGGCATCATGAACCAGATCAGATTGACTGGTGAAACCATCACTGATCAATGCATTGTTGAGAAAATTCTCCGAAGTTTAGCTAAGAAATTTGAAATGGTTGTAATAGAAATCCTTGAATCCAAGGATCTGTCAAGATTTTCAACGGATGAATTAATTGGTTCTCTGGTGACACATGAGACCAGACTGCATCTCACAGATGAGTCAATTTCCCATGCTTTCAAAACTCAATTCTCCTTCAGCAAAGGGAGAGGTAGAGGAAGAAGCAGAGGTCACCAAGGAATAGGGAGCAATCAAAGTAACCCTCACTCCAGTGGAGGTAACAGACAACAATATCCGAATCAATATTTCCAAGGTCAAAGACATGAGCAACAAAATCAACATCAGAATTTCTAGCCTCAAAGAGGCAGAGGGAGAAGATCAAATGACAAAAAAAGCATACAATGCTATT
>SNQJ01S0004724.1:52597-72828 GCA_010110895.2 Picea sitchensis | reverse complement strand
TGTCTTACTTGAGCCTATTTAGCTCAACCATCTCCCATTGCATTGCACTTCAACTTCTTCAGTACTTCTTCATACATTTAAATATACTGTTCTATTCTTTTCTCTCTGCATTTCTCTTTGCTTCACAATTTATCATGGTATCAAAGATTCAATAGTAAGCCTCTTCACACAGTCCATAGAGCAACAAGATCCTCACAGTGCAGAGCTTCACAGATCTGGAAAGCACGCGACATAGTCTCTTTCACAAGGTTTGGAGAGCCGTCCGTCAGACTCTCGAAAGATCCTCGCAGGAAACTTCCACAAGGAAGTAGACCGTCGTACGTTCTAAAGATCGTCGCAAGAAGCTCACGCGAGGAAGCAGAGTGTACAATGCTCGAAAGATCGAGGAAAAAGAGAACACAGAAGAAGAAACTTTAAAGATTCTTGTGATTTTTTCACGAATCGTGAAAGATTGACGAAGAAGAGCTGTAGAACGGAAGAATGTTTAAAGAAATCGAAGAATTCGCTCAAATTAGTTAAAGATTCATGCAGAAGGAAAAATCGTTTAAAGATTTACGGGAAATCTCTCAAATCTATCAAAGATTGAAGCAGTGAACAAAGAATTCGTGAAATTCTTTCAAATATTTGAAACATTCACAAATTTCTCTTCCGCAGAAGAAAATTCCTTCAAATTCAGCAAAGATCGCATCTACTGTGCAAAGAACATCCATTGAGGCTGTAAGATTCATCCTAAGAACGCATCTAGAGCAGGAAACCAGTTCAGAAGGGACGAAGAGAGCGCGAAAAAGGCAAAAGAATTTCAAGCCATTAGATCTTACGCAGAGGACCGATGGTCGTTGGATCAACAAGAAGCTGCATGAGCTTTAGTGCTCTGGAGCGCCAAGGAGAAATTCTTGACTTGTGAATTTGCAACATCATCTGGACCGTCCATTCTGGACCGTTGGATCGAGAAATATCGTGAGCCGTCGATTTTATCTCATCGCAAAATCGAGAATCGGGAGTTGGACGAGAAAAGGAGACTGCTCTCCAAAAAAAACTCCGGTACGCGAAATTGTGAAATCCCAAAAAGATCACAACCGTCCATCTCAGAGGACAGGTGGCAGCAGATCAAAGCATCGTTAAATTGACATTTCAGAGTTCACGCTTTTGAAAGACTGTCGCAACACGACTTCGAAACTCATGAAATCGCAATTCATGAAATAGCGATAAGATCGTAACCGTTCTTTTGTTTGGACACGTGGCGAACATTGAGGAAACCGTCGACGTTTCGACAATCGCGGTTTCAAGTTGAGAGAAACTTTGGCATCGCAAGTCATGAAATCATGACACGACGCAGACTGTCCATCTGTTGGGACGCGTGGCGTAAATCCAAGGACTCGTAAAAGTCCCGAAAGAGGAGTGTCCATCGACGCATCGGGATTCAGTAAATCGCGAATATTGAGGACAAGTGATCGAGTTTCTTTGTGGTGAAAACCCCATAAACGATCGGAGCCATCCATTTTGAGGAGACACGTGGGCGATATCGGGAGAGTCAATCGACACACCAGGGTTCGGCGTTTCACAGATCTTGGAGACGAGACATCTGGAACATATCAAATCGCGAAGTCGTGAGGAGAAATCAAGACCGTCCAATATAGAAGGATGCGTGGTAGAGATCAAAGAAATTAGAAAAGTCCCAAAAGGAAAGCGTCATCGGCAAATCAGATATCAGGGAATCGAGGAGTGAGAAGAGCTCGTCATCAGAAATTGTGAAATACCGATTTGCGATATCCCAATAAGATCTATACCGTTAGATCACAAGAAGATCTGGACCGTTAAATAGTCCAAAGGCAAATTTCGCGTTTCAGAAAATTGAAAGATAAACAACAGGAAAAGCCCATAGCACTTTAACAGGAAGGCGTGTAGTCACATTGCAAGGAGACTAAGGGCCAATTCAAGCCCGATAAGCTCCCTTCGGCCATCGGCAAATCAAAAAATCGACGATCGGAGTTAAATACGAAATTCCCCTTTGCTTTTTTTTCTGCAATTTTTCTTATGGCATCGTCTATCAATTTAGGACCAACTCAGGGTCCAATTCTTCTCGGAAAGAATTGCAAATTTTGGTCTCTACGAATGAGGTCGTTCTTGCAAGCACAAGAGTGTTGGGAACCGGTGGATATTGGATATGTGGAACTAGATCCAACCGCCCTTTTTTCCATGACAAATCCGCAGAGAATTGCTTAGGCAACATTGAGGAACAAAGAAAATAAAGCGAAATTCTGGATTCAGAATTTTGTGGATGACTCGATTTTCTCAAAAATCGCAGGTGCTGGTACTTCCAAATAGGCCTGGGATATTCTTAAATCTTCCTATCAAGGAAATGACAGGGTCAAAACAGTTAAACTGCAGACCTTGAGGACACAATTCGAGACTCTAAGGATGACAGATTCCGAAAATGTGGATCAGTTCATGACCCGAGTCATGGGAATCGTGAACTAGATCAGATTGATCGGAGAAACCATCACTGATCAACAAATCGTTGAGAAAATCCTCATAAGTTTACCCAATAAATTTGAAATGGTTGTAACAACAATCCTTGAATCCAAGGATCTGTTAAGATTTTCAACAAAGAAACTAATTGGTTCTCTGGTGACACATGAGACCAGACTCCATCTCACAGATGAGTCAATCTCCAATGATTTCAAAACTCAATTCTCCTTCGAAAGAGGGAAAGGAAGAGGAAGAAGCAGAGGTCACCAAGGAAGAGGGAGAAATCAATGTAATCCTCACTCCAGTGGAGGTAACAGACAACAATATCCAAATTAAAATTTTCAAGGTCAAAGGCAACAACAACAAAATCAACATCAGAATTTTCAGCCTCAAAGAGGCAGAGGGAGAAGATCAAATGAGAAATTAAGCATACAATGTTATTACTGCAAAAAGTATGGGCACTATGAATCTGAATGCAGGAAGAAGCAAGCAGATCATCTCTCAGGCAGAGCACATGTGTCAAATCACACGAGAGAAAACTCAGGCGGTATGTTTCTCTCATGCCACAACACTGAACATCAACCTAAAGATCTTTGGTTGTTGGACAGTGGATGCAGCAATCACATGACAGGTAACAAAGAATCACTTTCATGCATTGATTCCTCCATTTCATCTGATATTACACTTGGAAATGATTACTTAGTCAAAGTTCAAGGGAAATGAACTGTTCCTATTCTTACTAAACAGAATGTAAAGAAAGGCATAAACAATGGCTATCATGTTCCAGATCTAAAACATAACTTGTTAAGTGTAGGACAACTCATTGAACATGGATATAAGGTACTTTTTGAGGGAGCATGTTGCAAAATATATGACAAATACCCCAATAGAAAATTGATTTCTGAAATCCATATGACTCCAAATAGGATGTTTCCCCTTACCCTCTGAACTGCAAATCTGAGTCAACCATATGCACAGAGTGCATCTACCCTAAATGAAACAATGGTTTGGCATACAATATTTGGACATCTACCATTTCAGAGTCTAAGTCTTCTTCAGAATAACTCCATGGTCAAAGGTCTACCTATCTTTAAAGAAAAAAATTCCCCCATGTGAGTCTTGAATACTTGGAAAACATAAGAGAACTAGTTTTCCACAGTCATCAAATCAAGTCAAATGAAATCTTGAACTTGTTCACACTAACCTATGTGGACCAATGCAAACAGAGTCAATAGGTGGTAGTTTTTAATTTCTAATGTTTATTGATGATTTCAACAGAAAAATATGGATCTATTTTCTCAGACACAAGTCTGAAACATTTGCAAAATTCAAAGAATTCAAGGCATAAGCTGAAAAATAGAGTGGAAAATATATCAAAGCAGTCTGGTCAGATGGAGGAGGAGAATACAACTCCATAGAATTTGCAAATTTCTGCAAATCACAAGGCATTATCATGCAAACAACAGCAAGATATACTCCACAACAGAATGGAGTGGCTGAAAGGAAAAATTAGACAATAATGAATATGGCAAGAACACTTCTTAAAGAAAAAGTTTTTCAAATAGGTTTTGGGCTGAAGCAGTAGCATGCTCAGTTTATCTCTTGAATAGATCACCAACCACAAGTATAAAGATGAAAGTTCCTCAATAAGCATGGAGTGGGACAAAGCTCAATGTACCGCATCTAAGGACATTCAGATGCATAGCACACGCTCACATACCTTTCGAATTAAGGAAGAAACTTGATGATAAAAGTGAGAAATGTATTTTCACTAGATATAGTGAAACATATAAAGCTTACAGGCTTTACAATCCAATCACCCAGAAACTAATTCTCAGCAGAGATGTAAGATTTCTGGAAAATCAATTCTCGAATGATTCAGAAAATCAGCAAATGGACAGTCAAAATCCATTGTTACCAAGTTTTGAAAACACAGAAAATTCAGAACAACAAGTACCTCAAACCATTCTCCCAAGATTGCAGGTACAAAGACAACTTGAAAACTCTCAGGATAACTCAACTTCCAGTAGAAAATCATTCTCTAAACCACAGAATCAGAGAACTTGAAGTTTGAGAGAAATCCATCAGTAGTTGGATGACTTTGAGCAACACAACCTTTTTGCTTTAATGTCATGTCAACCTACATCCTTTAAGGAAGTACCTAAGGAGACACATTGGGTTCAGGCCATGAACCAAGAAATTGACTCCATTGAGAAGAACAAGACATGGGATCTTGTTGATTTTCCAACTCACAAGAAGAGTATTGGTGTCAAGTGGGTTTACAAAACTAAACTCAATNGTCAAGTGGGTTTACAAAACTAAACTCAATGAAAAAGGGCAGATCAAAAAACACAAGGCAAGACTTGTTTCCAAAGGCTTCTCACAACAAACATGTACTAATTATGGTGAAACTTTTGCTCCAGTAGCAAGATTAGACACTGTAAGGACTCTATTGGCCATAGCAGCTCAAGACAAATGGCAAGTATACCAGATGGATGTGAAGTCAACATTCCTAAATGGTTTCTTAGAAGAAGAAGTTTATGTCGATCAACCACCTGGATTTGAAGGCCAAGAGCACCCAGCCAAAGTATATCGGTTGAAGAAAGCATTGTATGGCTTAAAACAAGCTCCAAGAGCTTGGTACAACAAAATTGACACTTATCTGATCAAAAGTGGTTTCAACAGAAGCCAAAATGAGCCAACTCTTTACACCAAAATAGATCAGCATGGTAAAATTTTGATTGTATGTTTATATGTTGATGGCATGATCTATACAGAAAATTGTGAGTTAACAGATTTTAAACATGCCATGCAATCTGAATTTGAGATGACAAATCTTGTCATAATGAAATATTTTTTAGGGATTGAGGTTCATCAATCATCCAAAGGCATTTTTGTCTATCAGCAAAAGTATGCAGCAGACATTCTCAAAAGATTTCGCATGGAAGAATGCAATCCAACAGAAACCCCCATAGCACTAGGCACAAAATTGAGCAAGAATGATGAAGGTCCTACAGAGGACTCTATCCTGTACAAAAGTTTAGTAGGAAGTTTGTTGTATCTTACATCAACTAGGCCTGACATTATGTATGTATCCAACCTTGTTTCCAGATTCATGGAATCACCAAAAGATTCTCATTGGAAAATGGCGAAACGAATTCTGAGATATGTACTAGGAACACTAAATTTTGGCTTATGGTATAGAAAATCTGATAGTAATCAACTCTTTGGTTACACAGACAGTGATTTTGCAGGCAACCTAGATGATAGGAAAAGCACATCTGGACATGTTTTTCAACTGGGCACAAACCTAATCTCATGGGCATCAAAGAAGCAGCCAATTGTATCAATATCTTCTGCAAAGGAAGAGTATGTCGCTGCTACCTCAACATCTTGTCAAGCTGTGTGGCTGAGAAGAATATTGAAAGATATGTCACATACAAAAAAGGATCCAACTCCTATTTTCTGTGACAATACATCAGCAATTTCTTTATCCAAAAATCATGTGTTTCATAAGAAAAGAAAACACATTGACACTCATTTTCATTTCATATGCGAGCTAGTCAATAATGGTGATATTGCACTACAATTCTGTGGTTCTCGAGATCAGCTTGTTGATATCTTTACAAAGCCACTAGGAAAGTTAGTTTTTTATTTTCAGAGACAACACTTAGGCATAATCAGTGCCGATGATTGTAACTGTTGAATTTAAGAGGGAGTGTTAAATATTATGTAACCTCAACAGTCTGACTGTACACTGCCAACTATACTGGATAATTGCACTTTCTATTTTTGTCTTGCTTGAGCCTATTTAGCTCAACCATCTCCCATTGCATTGGACTTCAACTTCTTTAGTACTTCTTCATACATTTCAATATATTGTTCTATTCTTTTCACTCTGCATTTCTCTTTACTTCACAATTTATCAGGAAGAATCCTAGACATCTACATCTTTTGCATACTCTAGCGTGCTCCTTGGTGTAGGATATGTGTGCTCACCTTGCATCAGACACCCTCCATGCAAATCAAGGAATCTGGAAATAATCAATAATGCCTCTTCCCTTCTTTCTAGTGCGTCCCTCTTCCCATTTTGCCTAGCATCTACACTCCTCCCTCTCTTAGATACATCAAAGGGTATGCCTTTAAAGAAAAATGTGTTTAATTTAGCAAGACATTCACACACAGTCAGATCAATTGGTATGAGAGAGTGTTCTTTCCTTGGGCCTAGAACTTCATCCAGAAGGTTCAAAAAATATTATTTTTTGGGTCTTCCTTCTTAGTATCACACTTCTGCTTAGAGCGTGCATTTCACCCTTATCAGGTATTTGTCCACACCCTCCTAAGGTTCTATTTCGATCTGTCGACCATGTCGCCTTGATGATAATCCTTTAGTGAGGAATCCAGCGTAGACACATCAAGCCGAGTGGTAGATTTGGCACTGGCTCTCCAAGAACTAATTCTAAATCAAAAACAAATACCTCCAGCCTTCATGCATCTCAACACCCATTTTCAATTAACCAAGTTAACCGGTGAAATGAATGGCGAGACTATGGATTCTTGGATCTGTATCCTCTCCACTTATTTCAAAGCCTCGCCTGAGATGGAAGAGGCCACCAAATTGCAAATATCCAGTCTTCAAACCAAAGGAATCGTGCAAATGTGTTGGGACACACACTTGGACAACTAAGAATTGAAAGTTGAGCTTGACACTCCACAGTCCCCAACAACTGGCCACATTACTTCATGGGATATGTTCTGTTAGGCTTTGTGAGAACGCTTCTACCCTCCAGGATATCTTCAAAACTTACTCACAAAGTGGTTACAATTCCGTCAGCTACCCAATCAGGTGGTTCAAGGATACATTGGTGTCTTCTACAAGATTTGCATCCATATCCATATGAGAGAACCAGACGAGGTATTAATTATAAATTTCAATTATGGTTTAGTGTTACCTCTATGGTGGGAGGTAGATCTTCTTGACAGTCCTTCTCTGGAAAAGGATTTCTCACATTCGCTATATTCCAAATAAAACCCAGACTAATAACCCACCTCCTTTTCATTTTCAACCTTATCCTACTTTCTCGTCGATGACCAAAAATGTAGTTTGGTGTAATTTTCACAAGACCAACTCCCATAACCCTGTTGACTATCAAGCCATTAAAAATAGCCACCCCCATCAGACCTTGTCTTCATGTAACACATCCATTGAGTTTCCTAAGAAACCATAATTCATATCTCTCACCAACCCCACCAAAGTGGACCCATCCCTCATTATCATGACACACCAAAACAATATCGCTATAATGTTCCCCTCTTCACTCAGAACTGCCAAATTAAATATGAAATCACTATTCTCATTCTGGACAACGACAGTCAAAGGAATATTATATCACAATAATTTTTCCAACATATACAACTCCCCACCACCCAACACACCGATCCATATCATCTTGGATGGGTACAGAAGGGTGGTCCTTGCATTACTATTTCAATATGTGGCACCGTCACTTTCTCCATTGGTCCTTTTTGTGACATGGTGATTTGTGGCGTGTCACCGTTAGATTGTGTTGACATCCTTATAGGTCTTCCTTACAAACAAGACCAACAAGTAGTGTATCATGCCATAGATCATAAGTACCTCCTTAAATAGGTGGGACACACCTATGTACTTACTTCATCATCTATCACTTCACCACAACCATGAACCGCTTCCATCGCCACGCACCATGTTATCAATACCACCAATGTCTCTCTATGTTTGACCCGCCATGTTCAACCTGATTACATCACTAACATGATCCCTCCAACAATACTCCCTCTTCTATTGGAATTCACCATAGTCTAAAAGACTCTCGCAAGGCTTCCAATCTCTTAATCCCTTGCCTCATCCATGGATTTCATCCATGACACATCTTTCCCCACTGCTCCATCATCTTTCCCAGTTACCCAGTACACTATCAAACATCCTCTAGTTACAGTTTCCCATTCTCACACCCAAACAACAATTAACAATCACTCTCCATTACCTCATATTACCTCTTACTTTTCTCTTGGAGTGATATGTAAACAGTGAGGTCATCACCTGATGACTTACCACACCACTACCTTGTCCTCAACCAAATTTATTGACCGCCACTATGCCAAATAATTACACCTCTTAATGTCAGATTTACATAAGTGGTACCCTTACAAAATTGCCATGCACACTTCAAAAGCCTTCTTACCTTTCGAGAAATGCCTTGGATTTCATCCCCGAGCACCCATAGAGATGCCTCCCATTTTTCATACGTTGGGATCACAACATCAACATCACGAACAACAAGATCACCATAGTGGCGTTCAAAATTTATCATTGACACAAAATCAAGTCACAACATCCTTTCAAAGAACATTGGATTGTGCCAAGCAACATCATGTTTCCTACCTGGTCGGTCAACAATGTCAAATTCCAGAGACAACACAAGTGCATGACAGTCGAGACAGTGCAACGAAAGTTNCTTTACTTTTGAAGCTTCTGCCTGGAGCTTCGAAGGAGCGGAAGTCCCTGAGTTCACAGCCTGATTGTAAGAGCTTGGATGGGTCACTGAAGGCGCTCCTCCACGCAACCGAGAAGTGAGAGAAATGGTTGCGTTTTTTA
Source organism: Picea sitchensis (assembly GCA_010110895.2). NCBI lineage: Eukaryota > Viridiplantae > Streptophyta > Pinopsida > Pinales > Pinaceae > Picea > Picea sitchensis. The sequence goes on along the minus strand of SNQJ01S0004724.1, from coordinate 63,722 downwards.
GGTTCCCATAATCTCGTAGCAGAGAGCCATCTCCAGGCTACTGGCCTTGGAAGATTAGTTGTTGGAATCTAGGCGGAATCCCTGTGGCTTGGTGGATTTGGGTTTTGAGCTCAGAGACAGAGTGTGAGCCTTGAACCTACATACAGAGAGAAGATCCGGCAATGGTTTTGAGGAAAAGGGGGAAGCTTGCCGTGATCTCGGAGCTAGTCTTGCTGCTATGTAGTTTAAGGCAGCGGCGACGGCGGCTAGGGTTTAGTTCTTGCTGGTTCACCTCATCAGCGGCCTCGAACGTCAAGCATTCATCCACAAAATAATGCCGGTTCAGCAAACCCCAGTCTCTCTGCCACCAATCCTCATTTGAATCTTCTTCCTGTCGCAGACCTGATATATGAGCATTTTCTGCCTCTTGCATCTCCTCATTGCATTTCCCGTTGCCACCAACGAAGAACTTCCCAGTGCCCGCCGTGGTGACAGCTCCGCGACAGCCATTGCCGACGGCTTGAACATTCCTCTGCATTTGAGCAAATAAGAAATGACTTGAAACCATGTCAAACATGGAATCCATGCACCGCAATCCAGCAAACTCAGATCGAACCGACGACGATGCGTTGGAGACGAAAGCAGACTTCTTGCAACCAATGCGAACTGTCGCGGAGATGGAGCTGATAGCCATGGCCGCCATTATTCAGATCCTCACCGCCCAGGCTTCCTTCTCTGAAACCCTAAGTTCGTATTTCAAGGTTCCATCTACTACTTTTATTACTAGCTAGTATAGGGAGTAATTATTTTTTAACAAGGTATCACCTTTATACAGACACACCAGGTATTAGCTACCATTATACAAACACGTTAGGTATTGGTTAACATAACCATGCAAACATGCCCTGTATCAGTAATGAGTTGCACATAAAGGCGAAAACGCAGACTGGTAATCTGCAACTACATTTTTTCCTTCGTATGTTAGATATCCATGAGCTCTTCTCTTTTCTAGCACTTGGCAGTTGAGCGAAAGAATGTTAGTGAGCTATGTAGTGGAAACAGAGCGTAGTTAATGGGATTTAGGTGGAAATGAAGCCCAGTGACAACGTAGGTGAGTAAGAACAACCTTGACTTATAGAGAATTAGAATCCCAACTCTTGAATCCCAGTAGTAGAATCATGTCATATAAACAATAAAAACCAGGCCTTATTGCATCTGAAATTTGGGCCTATTTTCTTGTATAAGTGGGGCCTAACGCATAGTCATAATGTTGCATCAAAGAAAGCGAGGAAAATCATTCTTTAAAAACAAGATTTCACTCAAGAATTTCATGAGTTTAGCTCGCTATCACGAAGCTCGATTTATTACGTTCATTCTAACCAAGTTCTTTTGGTTTTCACTTTACATCCGATTATGGAAACTCAATTTCTTTACTTATGGCTTGGAATATAGCCTTTAAGTTCTAGTCTTTCTAAAAATTCTCTACTCCTACCATGGACATGAAAAAGAAAATTAGTTCTTGGTTGACTGACCTCTTTTATTTATAATCCTTGAATGTTTATTTTTGGTTTACTCCTTATTGATACCTATTTTTTATCAATACACATTAAGAAACCAAAACTGAAGGTGAAACCATGCATCTTTTTAGTTTATGTTTATATTGTTTGAAAATACATAGATTTTAATAAGTATCCCACTGTAAAGGGGATTGATATAGAGGAGTCCATGCTTACCATACAAGAAACTTGAGTAGAATGCTTCTTTTTAGATTATTTTTGGTTTACTCCTTATTGGTACCTATTTGTTATCAATACACATTTAGAAACCAAAACTGAAGGTGCAACCATGCATCTTTTTAGTTTATGTTTATATTGTTTGAAAATACATGGATGTTAATAAGTATCCAACTGTAAAGGGGATTGATATAGAGGAGTCCAGGCTTACCATACAAGAAACTTGAGCAGAATGGTTCTTTTTAGATTATTTTTATATTGTTTGAAAATACATGAATGATAATAAGTTTCCCACTGTAAAGGGGGTCGATATAGAAGGGTTCTAGGCTTACCATTCAAGAAAATTGAGTAGAATTTTGTTTCAAGAAATTTTATATGAAATTTATCTAGGACTTAAATTAGAATTTAGCTTGGAGAAATTTTATATGAATCTTATTGGGATTTAAAGATTCACCTTATAAGATTTTAAAGGATTGTCTTGTTTTCATGCATTTTTGGTGCACACATGCACAAGAAAAGATAGGAATAGTTAACATCTTGGAGCTCTCTCCATTTAGGAATTTTCCTACAAGAAATAAAGAAAGGAAAATAATTTGGGAATTTGACTACAAGAAATAAAGAATGGAAAATGAGATAAGTATTGTGTGGTTTTTTGTGTATTGTTTTTTTTTTCTTATAGGTGAGAAATTTGTTGTAGAATTGAAGGAAAATAAATTATGTAGTACCATTAGTTGTAAATTTGATTAAATACACATTGCAATGGAATCTTGTTGGTGATAGCTATTCATTTGACTAGAATGCAAAGCTATGGTATCTTTCCTCCACATATTGCACTCATCCTAAAATCCTTAGATACCACTTATTCTTTTAAAATATACATGGTAGCAGCTAACCTGATTCATAATAATTCTTTATCATATTGAGGTGATTTGAACATAGGATGATGTGTTTTCTAATCCAAAATCTCATAAATGATGATTAATTTGAAGTATTATGAGATAACATAGAAGAGAATAAAATAACTGAATTTATACAATATTGATGGCATATATCACTTCATCTTCAAGTCCCTTCTAGACATTAAGACTATTCTTCATTTTCTCAAATGCCAAATTACATTGCAGCGTGGACTTACAAAAAAAAACAATTTTATGGACTCTCTTTAATTCCACTCCTCAAATTGAGAAAATGAGTTTACCATTGAATTCCTTACAAAATTATGAGAAAATGAGCATAAATTCAACCATATTCTGAAATGGTTCAATTTCACCCTGTTTACAGTCAAACAATGCACTATGGCACTCATTAATGGAAATTTGTATTAAGACTTTTACAAATGACCTCTTATAAAAATGATCTCTTAGATTGCAATTTAATATTCAATATAGACCATTCATTATAAGGTTGCAGAACTAACGGTAGAAGTTATGTTAAGCATTTTTTCCATAGAAGGAAACCCTCTTTTATGTATAGAGGAATTGTATTGTCATTGTGTGAGTGTGTGAATATTGTATTATGATAGAGGATATTGTGGGAGAGAGAAGAGGAAGTTACAACGGGTATGTTGTAGGTTCTATCCCTTCATTTGTTGGATAATAATAAAGGAAGGACCTGGCAATTTCTCTGGTGGGAATAGCCAACACTGAGTGAACCACATACATCTATGTATCTATTATATTGTGTATCTTCTATTTTTTATTTTCTCATTTGTTTTATTTTATTTCTCCACAGTTTTTTTTAGCACATATTTGATCAATAAAAACCTCCTCTAGGCTGTAAGGAAATGATGTTTCCATCTCACCATTTTGGATTCCAACTTAGCTAATATTTCTTCCTAAGTCACATTGCGGGTGTCTTTGTACAATAAAGGAGCCCCAAAATACTTTCAAGGTAGAGAATATCTTTGGAATCCTAGGAGTCATGCAATATTTGGTTGAATTGATAAATGAGTGTTAAAGAAGAATATTTTTTATTTAGACAGGTTGATCAAATCCCCATAGGATTTTATAAACATGTCCATAATCTCTTCGAGGGATAAGACTTATCTAACTGATGTTTTCCTGATCAAAAAAGCGTTATCAATAAAATGGATTTTACATAGTGGATAGACTTGATGATTAAGGGAGATCCCTCTGATGGTGCCCTCTGTGAGGGCCAAATTTATAAATCTTCCCAACCCTTTTTTCAAAAAGATATAAATGATGGAGGATAAGGGATCCCATTGGTGGATTCCCCTAGTTGGGATAAAAAATGAGGAAGGAGATCAAATAATAAGGATAGAGAAGAAAGATGAGGAAACTAACTTTTTAATCCCCAAGATCCACTCCATATCAAAACCAAAGATTTCCGACATATTTTGGATGAAAGTCCAGTTTAGGTGATCATACGCTTTCGACATATCAATTTTAATCAACATCCCCAATTTCTCATTGGTTTTTAAGGAGTGGATGCCTTCATGAACAACAATTATCCTATATAGGATTTTTCATCCTTTAACAAAGCCCCCCTACTCTCAGGAGATTACTTTGTTCATGAGAGTCTTTAGACGATTATATTTGACTTTTTCTATGATTTTGTAAATAAAATTACATAAAAAAATGGGTCATAACTTATATCTATTGTATTCACCTATTGATCCTTGGGAATTACTATGATGAAGTTCATGTTGAAATTCTAAAGGATGGATCTAGAAGAGAAGAATTCCTCCACAACCTCTCAAATGTATTACCCAATGATATTCGAACAAGATCCAAAAAAAAATAATTGTGAAGCAGTCTAGTCCGAGTGTCTTACCTTCCATCATTTGTTTAAGAATCAATTCCACATCTTTGGGTGACATCGACGTCACGAGGATTTAATTTTGAACTAGAGTTATTTGTTTTGGAAAGGCTTATATGTTATCCTCCAAATTTCTTCTTCCCTTTTTGCCAATGGATATTGGGGGATAAATTTGAAATGATTGACCAACTCTTTCTCAATATCCTCTTTCCCCTCTAAATTGTTTTCCCTTGTATATTTAAAAGGAGAGATTTTATTCTGATTTCTTCTCTGAATAAGGTAATTGTGGAAAAACTTAGTATTTTTGTCTTGTTCACACAACCCTCTAATCCTAGACTTTTGTCTCCATAGAATCTATTCATGTTTATCTCTTTTTCTTAAGTTCCATTCTAAGTTTCTCCCCTCTTCAGGATATCTCCTCAGACTGACCCCTTTGGATTTTATCCTTTTGAATTGTTTCCACATCCTACTATAGGTTCCTTTTTTCCTAAAAATATTACCAAAAACCTTATTGTTCCAAATCCTTAGGCACACTCTTATGTGTTTAATTCTTTGTTGGAATTCATACATATTTTTACCATACAGATATGATTATTCCTTCCAAAATAGCTCGATATTTTGAAAAAAAAAATCAATGATCCATCCATAGTTTTTCAAAATGAAATGGTTTGGATCTTGAGATCAATTTTCTCTCCCATGATAGTGGTATTGGACGATGATTAGATTTCTAGTAGTTGAGGAAATTTGTAGAGATATCATTTTGGGATTGGAAGATTGCTTCCAAAACCAGGAATCTTTCCTGGAGGAAAATTATTTTCTTCTCTCTTCCCCTTTTATTATTCCAATTATAAAAACGACTCCTAGATGGAATGTCTATGAGCCGAAGATTCTAATTCAAGAATATGAAAACCTCATTTTTTGCATCTAATATCCTAACTCCCCTTCATTGTTATCCTACATAAAGGTTCTCATATCGAATTCTTCCCTTGATGATCCACCATTGGTTTCTTATTTCTTCCCCCAATAGGTTGAATACATCAAGGAAAACCCTTTTCAATGTTGTAGAGAGAGGGCCATATGTATTGTAGATGAACCCTTGTTCATATGTATCTAGAATTTTGTAGTTTCTTATTAGAATTTTGGCCGAGATATAAGCATGTGTAACCCCTATAAGAAAATTGAGTAGAATTTTGTTTCAAGAAATTTTATATGAAACTTATCTAGGACTTAAACTGGCATTTAAAATAGAATTTTGCTTCGAGAAATTTTATATGAATCTTATCTGGGATTTAAAAAGATTCACCCTATAAGATCTTAAATGATTGTATTGTTTTCATGCATCTTTAGACAAATATGTGAAATAGTGAATTCCAATGCATGTTTGGTGCACACATGCACAGGAAAAAATGAGAATAGTAAATAGCTTGGAGCTATTGCAATAAAATGAAAAGGAAAGGTTTTCTTAAAAAACATCTTGGAGCTCCCAAAGGCCTCTTAGTTTAGTTTGGTCAGATTATTACATGTAGATGCTCAGGTCGATTTAGGAATTTGCCTACAAGAAATAAAGAAAGGAAAATGATTTGGGAATTTGACTACAAGAAATAAAGAATGGAAAATGAGATAAGTACTCTGTAATTTTTTGTGCATTGTTTTTTTTCTCATAGGTGAGAAATTTGTTGTCGAATTGAAGGAAAATAAATTATGTAGTACTATTAGTTGCAAATTTGATTAAGTACACATTGCAATGGAATCTTGTTGGTAATAACGATTCATTTGACTAGTATGCAAAGCTATGCTATCTTTCCTCCAGATATTGTAGTGATGCAAAAATCCTTAGATACCACTTATTCCTTTAAAATATACATGGTATAATCTAACCTCATTCAGAATAATTCTTGATCATATTGAGGTGATTTGAACACACGATGATGTGTTTTTTATTGAAATCTCATAAATGATGATTAATTTGAAGTATTATTAGATAACATAGAAGAAAATAAAAGAACTGAATTTATACAATATTGATAACATATATTACTTCATTTTCAATTCCCTTCTAGACATTAAGACTATTCTTCATTTTCTCAAATGTCAAATTACATTACACCNTTTGAAGTATTATTAGATAACATAGAAGAAAATAAAAGAACTGAATTTATACAATATTGATAACATATATTACTTCATTTTCAATTCCCTTCTAGACATTAAGACTATTCTTCATTTTCTCAAATGTCAAATTACATTACACCACGGACTTACAAAAAAAAAAAATTATGGACTCTCTTTATTTCCACTCCTCAAACTCTGAAAAGTAGTTTACCGTTGTATTCGTTACACAATTTTGAGAAAAATGAGCACAATTTCAACCATATTCTGAACTGGTTCAATTTCCCCCTATTTACACGCCAAACAATGCACTATGGCACTCATTAATGGAAATTTGTACTAAGACTTTTACAAACTACCTCTTATAAAACATGACCTCTTAGATTGTAATTTAATACTCAATATAGACCATTCATTATAAGATCGCAGAACTGACGGTAGAAGTTATGTTAAGGATTGTTTCCGTAGAAGGAAACCCTATTTTATGTATGAAGGAATTGTATTGTTGTAACGCCCCCTGTTGTTAAGACTACATGTGACGTAAGAAAGTGCATAATAATTTGTATCTCGTACTAATTCCAGTTGATTGTGAGTTAGCAGTCACTGGGGAACTTCGAAATTTCACTCCTAAATTCTCGTCAAAATAGATATTGGAACTCTGAAATCTTGAATAACTAAGGTGTCTTATAAAAACTGTAAATCTCATTCTTCCGTATTGAAGAAATGAGAAATCATGAGAGCAGAGATGCACAGGAATAACACACAATAAATTGATTGTATTACTTTCACTCTTACACACATACATAGGTAAATATATAGCTGGATTCAGATCCAACCGATTCCATACTTGGAGGGAGTGGTTGAGAAGATATCTCAACAGCCTCCTACAAATCTTCAACCAACCCAATCTAGTCTCCTAAAGTAAGCTTTATTCTAATACGCTCCCTTAATGCTTACTTTACAAATTACAATACTTAAACTTTCGTTTGTCTGTCTGGGCTTCCTCAGTACTGAAACTCACTCTGCGATTACACGGCTTCCGCTCTTTCTTCTTCTTCTTCTTCGAGCTTTCCATAGACACATTTAAATTCAAAACGTCTCTGACCATCTTTCTAGCACTTGTATACTGGACAATTTAACAACTTGGCTCATCGGGGCTTTCGTGATAAAAGTTGACAATTATTGATGCATTCTATGAACTTGCCTTCATCTGTCGGATTTTTCACTTTCGACTATCCTTCAGTATCTAGAATAAAAGTTTGGATATGGAATGTCCTCAACATTCCTTTACACAAGGTGACTTCCAATAAAAACAATGTACTTGATATTGGGGCTACCATCTTGCATCAAAATACAAGTTCTTATTTTTACATACACACTTACACACAAAACTTTAAACTCACCAGGTAAATGTAACCTGTAATTATCGATCTTGGAGCACCGAAGTCCAACAATAATCTACAACTTATAACATACTAGACATAATCAAACTAGTAACATGATCTTGTGGCACCGAAGAACACACAAGAATTACAAGCTTGAACTACATCACTATGTTAAAAATTTGACATAAAACTCTGACGGATGCAACCAAGAAAGGGGAAAAAGTTGTCATGGACTTCGTACAACAGTGACTCTGCAGTGCCGACCAATAGGCTATAATTAACCCAATCGAAGCGGTTACTATAGCTAGAGTTATTATAAGCACTTTTTTTTTAGATCCGAATTGCGAGCCAATAGCTCCAGTTTGGCATGCGGATATTTTTGACAAGGAAAAACTTAGGCAAAATCCACAGTCTGTTGAGGATAGATCTCTCCAACAGTGCGCTATTCTATAGATATACTTCGTCGAATTATAAGGCGCAGCGGCTGAATCTGCAGCGAAAAGTTTCAGACTTTACGCAACTTTATTGGCAATATTTAGGAGCATGGCCTTAATATTATTAGTGAACTATTGTGGCTAACTGCTGGTTCCGGTGTTGCAGAGAACAATTGCTTGCGCACTCTCACTGTAATTTCCATAAAAGTAATGATTGTCATAACGTAAGAATGAATCCAGAAAAATTGTGAGAGCAGAGATGCACAGGAATAACACACAATAAATTGATTGTATTACTTTCACTCTTACACACATACATAGGTAAATATATAGTTGGATTCAGAAATAACGGAAGGAATGAGACAGGATCCCCTTTATAATTGCATGAAGAATTATTGTTTTAAAAAACTATGTAGTATATAAGATTTCTTGTCGGAAGAATTATTGCTATCAAAATATCTAAATTGTCTAATACCTTTTTTAAAACAACTTGATTTGTAAAATCAAGTTAGAGAATGTATAACAGGAAAATAGACCCATTGTATTCAAGAACAAATTGGACAGGCCAAATTGGATAAGGAAAATGTATTCTTGTACTTGCACGAATAACTATTGTTATAAAAGCATCTCAACTGACAATGCCCTCTTATAAATACTGGGAATCTTTTTCTTTTGATACATTAAAAAAAAGATATATATAACTTAAATATTAAATTTACTTGCCATATATGTTGCAAGCCTTTCAAATTGACTCTCCAATGAAAGATAGAGATATTGTGCTTTTCATATCTAGATTTAATGGGCATGTTTCTAGGAATTTAACCATGTTATAGTAGAATTCAGATACTATCCTATGGAATTGGTGATTCTTGGCACTGATGTATTGATGATTAAAATTTTCTCGAAATTAAACAAAAGATTCTAAAAAATGTTCACTGCAATTCAAATCAGGACTAAAATGAAACATCTTCAGGATTTAGATATTCATTCTCCTCAAAAGAGTTAACAACAAGAAAATCCTGCAAGTCAAAATTAGCAATGAATCTAATATTAGAAGTTAATAGAAAATCTATTATTCTACAAGCATCGCAAGAAGTAGGCAGTATGTTGGATTGCAAAAAGTACTGAAAATAAGTATCTCAAGATCGTTATTAGAAATAATAATAATAGATATATTGATGTATACAAAAACAGGAGGTTTCATTCGCAGAGAGATGACACTGCCCTATTATATGTCCTACTTATTCATATCAAACTGAATGAATGAAGACGATATATAAGTAGAGTGTCATCTCCCCTGCATAGGAAGCACAACACGCCCTTCTCTTCTCCATGGTCATCTGATCTATTTTCCTCTCTCTGTCTAGTTACAGATGGGAATAAATAGATATGTTAACGATTTGTAAGGGGAAGAAAATACTACATCAAGCTCATAATTCACAACAAACCACGCACAACTTGTAAATAAGAGAATATTTGGATACTGTTTTCATCTCAATTTCTATGCATGCAATGTTTCTAGTGTCTTGATGGTAATGTCGGTATACACGCATTGTTTGCGTTGCAAGAAAAGGAAGGTTTATTAGTTCTAGCGCAGAGATAAAGAGGATCCAAGATGCAAGGCTACAAAAAAAAACCAAGGCACAGAGAAAAATGAATAGTTCGTTGGGTAAGAGAAATGATCCTACAGTTATTATCCATGCATAGGAAAGAAGGGCATTTGAATCTAAATGTTTGAAACCAAAGTGAAAGACAATCGATTTGACTCTTGGTTGACTGCTCAGGAACATACTAATAACTTAAAGGATAATGAAACAGAAGATAAAAAAACAATTCATTCTATTGAAAATAATAAAGATGCAAAGTAAAATAAAATAATGGCCCAAAACCAAGGCACAATATTTTTCTTTTAACAACATCTACGCCAATGAGATTTCAACAATAAAGATATTCATGAACAAGCAATTGAGATATTATTTATATAAAAATTATACACATGCGTACCGTAGCCAAATGAGAATGCTCTGGAGTCGTTGTCTTGTGCGTGCTCCGTCCAACTCCCTCTTGCCAACCGATGAGACTTCACCGGTACCTCCCAACCAACGCAAAGGGTACTCTTCTTCCCCTGAGCCCCCTGAGCCGCAAAGGGGCCACGCACATAAAAATAGAGAATGCTAGCACCCAGCTCACCTCAAAAGGTCGAGCTACCACTCGTCACCTGAGCTAGGTATCCCAACTCCCACAAGATAAAGTTCAGTCAAGATGAAATTTCAGCAGCATAACATTACGCAAGTCATATCTCATCATACTCCTCCTCTGCCATCCTTTTTATAGAGTTTCTTAGTCATTAGTTTCCCAAATCCTCATTATATTCCTTTTTCATTTATTTAATTAGGAAAAACCTCCCCCGTACACATGTCACTCGATCCCCTATTTGCAGCTGAAAATCAATTTAATTAATTAATTAATTATTCTTATTTCCCTCACCCACCTAAAATCATTCCTAAAAACACTCCTCGGTGTCCCAAAATTCCCTTACAATTCTTAAATGACTTACGCCTTACTAAATTCCTAGTTGAGTTCATAATTAGAAAGTTCCAAGGCTATATTCCTTACTAAGTTAGACATTCATCTTTTTCTTTAAGTTTCCCCTTTTCTTTAAGTTTCCCTTTTTCTTTAAGTTTCCTTTTCATTTAAGTTTCCTTTT
>SNQJ01S0004724.1:0-33951 GCA_010110895.2 Picea sitchensis | reverse complement strand
GTAACTTATATATTTTACTCTGCGAATTAAGTGTGTTTAATTGTGTTAAATGCATTTGGTTGGTAAAACCCAGTATGAGTTCTGTAGATTCCATGTACAGAATGGTAACCGAGAGGTTTTGTAAAATCCGGGTAGTGAATGGGTACACTACACCTGCCCTTCAAGATGCACTACATGCTCCAAGGGTACCACATGCCTCTTTCTGTTTTATTTGTGCAATGTTCCCTTCAAGATGCACTACTTGCTCCAAGGGTTCCACTCACCTCTTGATTGAATTTGGTAGATGTCAAACTCCTGGAGTCAATACTCCGCCAGGTGATCTTGTGGGAGACTAAGGGCCTCTAAGGAATAAGGCCCCTACCTTATTATGTTCCCCTTAAAATCATCGTGAGCAACTGTCATAGTTTTCCCTCACCACATTGTGCGTCTTCTCGAACTAGGTAATCGTTAACCTACGGTTCGAGCCATGATGGGAGTGCTAGTAGGCTGTGGCAGGGTTGCTACCACAGATCTCCCTCAATGTCTCTGGTTGTCATGTGTGACCCCTTTACTCCAAATGTGAGTCTGGTCGACAAGCTATCATTGGACTACATCCATCAACGAATCATGTCAGCAATAATAATCAATCATCATAACATCTAATAATATGTATATATGTCACATCAACAACGTTCAAACCCTAACAGTCCAGTCCCTCACTCGATCTAGAGTCCAAAGGGTTTCATCGATGCCTCTACATCCTTAATATCTAGAGTCTTGCACATTCAAGAGAACCCATTCAATAGCACCTATCTATGTAAATACAACAAAATAACATATCATCAAATCCACGATATCTCATAATAATAATCAAAACAAACAATAGTATAATAACTGGGATTACTTGTATGCAAGTGTCCTCAAATAATAAGTTTGCTTAGTTCACGCAAGAGCGGGATGTTTGTTGGCACAGGGGTAGACCCAGAGTTCAATGCTCAACAATGCACCAACAAAACCCTAACTACCATCTCTTTTTGCAACACCTATGAAGTAGATGAAGTCTCACCCGAGGTAAAGGCAGGTGGGTTGCAGGACTCAAATATCTACAACCTAGATGGGACACAGATCTGTGATTAAAATAACTTAACAAAGCACTTAGTAGTTAAAATTCATCATGATTTAACCCTTATTCACATCGCATATTGAAATCCTAGTTACAGAGCAACGCAGTATTCAACAAGATCTAATACATCCATCACTTAACACGTAGAAACAGATCAGATATAGAATTCATTCACAGTACTAAGCACTAAGCTATTATATCAGATGCATTTAACATATATCATTGTACTAAGCATGAACTACATCAATAACATAACAACTATACGACACAAAGAAACCACAACACAGGATATACGTGGCTCATCCCAGTGTGGGGCTACGTCCACCAACTCTTCTCTTCTTTATTGTCTTCTTTCAATCTTCTACAACCACAGAGCCACAGGAACCCACTATGCATAGGACAGGAGATCTGGGCGCACCTTGCCAGATCTTCCTTCCTCGAGCTAGGTTTAAGCACAAATCCTTCTTATAATATGCACACAAGCTTCTTAAAATTACTTGCACTTAGCTCTGAAAGTTATTAACACATATTATGCACAAAGCCTATAGCGTTGCACTAATCCGATTCTACTAGATCTCTCTTACTTACATTGCCTACCTTTCTATTTATACATTACAAAAGGTCCTAAACATGGGTAATCCCATGGGCCGACATCCAATACCCGTAATATAAACCCTAAACCCAAAAAATTCCTTAAGAAGGGGTCGAGATCACGTGATCTCCGCTTCACCTTCGACCAACCTGTCAAAGTCCGAAAATTGGTCAAACATGACCCAAGTTCTCCAAAACTTGGTCAAGGGACAATAGGCCCCCAACACTCACCTGTGAATCATCCCAACTCACTCTAATCTAGGTAACTCTGCCTCAAATGCCTCTATCTTGTCTCAAGTTGCTTTGACTTGTTGCTTCACAAGATCCTCCTTCTTGGTGAACTCTTGAATAACCTTCTTTGTCACAGGTCCTTCCAAGCATTGTTCCACTATGGTGACCACTTATTCCATTTCTACACCTCGTCCTTCAATCTCCTAAAAAATTATGCAATTTGCATCATGCACTAGTTGGATTCATTGGGTTACTTCCAGGACCTTACTTTGTATGGAATGGAATTGTTGCTTAACTGTGTGTTGTTCCTAGGATCGTTTCATCCTCTCGACCGCTGGTAGTGGCCTCAACTGTTCTTGCACCATTGCTTCTTGTTGCTTGGCCTCTTGAAGCTGTGACTCTAGTGTCCTTAGTTCAGGGTCCTTTGCAAGGAACTCGTAAGTCTGCGCACTTCGACTATTGATTTGCTTACATTATAAGGTCATTGCCTTGATTCTCTGGATTGTTCTTCAGGCAGTTTCTTCTCTCTGGTATCACACTTCCTGTAGAGTGCTTGGAAATTGTAACTCGAGTTCAATTATCCTCTGTTGGAGATGCTAAATGGATTTGGCAAGATTCCCTAATTGTCTTTCTACTGGGTCTTCTTCCATCTATTCTAAGCCCGTAACAGAGAAAATTTCTCTAGTGACTTCTTCTTTAACTCCAATCTGCTCTGTGAGCATTTGTTCCTTCTCCTTCTGGATCTGCGCTCTATCTTTTGCAAACTTGGATTGGATGTTGTATTTTTCCTATTGCGCAACCCAACATTGTTCTCTGGATTCCATTTTTTCTTGCTTTAGGGCCTCTGTGGCCTGCTCTTTTTCTTCCTAAACATGACAAAGGCGAGATTCGGTCACATCTGAGATTCAGTGGATATAGGCAGGTTCATCTTCCAACTCTGTTCCTTCTGATGATGGGGGCACAGTAGACACTGTGTGGTTGGAGTGGAGGGCTTGTTCTACCCCTTTCATTTGTGCTTCAATTCTTTCATACATGGTCTCTTTTTTGGCTTCATTGTGCTGTAAGATATCTTATGAGGTATCTGAGACAACGGTGATGATGAAATCTATGTCTTCCATTGTGAGAACAGTCTTCATCTGTGGTTTAGCAGCTTTGGAATTCTTCCCTGATGTAGGTTTTGTGGGGGAAACCTTTTTTTTCTTGGGGGTCTCAACTTCATCAATAGGGTCCCTAGGCGGTGTCACTTCACTTTATTTCTACTTGTCTTCTTCTCCTTTGTCTTATTCTTTGTCTACTTCATCATCACGTCCCCCTCCAGGTGAGTCTAAAGTAGTCTCTTCTGATGGATTGTTCAGCTTCTGCACCTCTTTTATTTTCTTCCTTTTTCTACTATTGGGTGCATCATACTCTTCGTGAATGACCAGAGGACTTCTAATTAGGTCGGGGTCAGACAGTTTTACCTGATCTACTGGTACAAGGAGATATACATGCCACTCCTTAGTTATTTCTTCCATGTCCTCCTCGGTGATATTGTAGTAATATTGGAGCTCTTCTTTATGTTCATCTCCTCGTGCAGTGATATAAATAAAATATTTATCTGCGTAGAACTTCACAAATGGATTGAACCTGTGCAGGGTATTTGGTGTCATGTGAGGGGAAGACTCAATAGCCCTCTTCAACTGTAGGTAATAGGTGTGGAACACCACTTTTGACTACCATTGTTTATCCATGTCACTCAAATACCCGAGCGTTGTGAGCTTCGCAGCTAAGGGTTCTGATGGCTCAATCTCAAGGAAGGTCTCACCTTCTGGCATCTCCCAAGCAATGAAGGTGATGAGAATCAGTAGCCAACTGAAGTGGAACTCGTATCCCTAATCCTTATCTTCGCAACAATATTGCTATAACTAGTTGACGAGGTATCTCACCTACTTCATTTGTAGCCCTTCCCCGCATTTTCTTACAAGGTCGACAACAAACCCCATGACCTACGTGGGTCTGTTCTTCTCTACTAGATTACCAGTAATCAATTGGCAAGCTAGGTGCACTACACCATTCTGGATGGAGGCTATCTTTTAGCCCTGCTTCCCCTTTTCCACATCGCCATAGGTTTCTTTGATTGTCTGAGCCATGGTGTGATCTTCAATCTTTCCTAGGTAAAAGTCTTGTGGGTCTGGTCCTTGCATGCTTAATCTAGTCATACAATAGATCAATGTTGGATCGACTATGATACGCCTATCCAACCATAGGTAACCACCATTGAAGCACGAAAACATGATTTTAACGCATGCATTAACCTCCTGATGTCTTCCGAAGTGTGGTATCTTCATCACGTTCAAGATAGTGGACCTTGCTATGTCAATGGTCCACAGTTGGGGGATGATATTCAACTTCTTCCCCTTTATCTTGATAAAATACTTGTATGGTGCGAGCATTCCATATTTATTTTGGTATCCTAAGTTATAGTTGTTGATCTTCAATGTCGGAGTCCTCTCCAACTGTGTTTTGACTGCGTGTATCCCCTTCAGGAGGTACGCAGTGATGACAGTGTAGTTGAAGTCCCTAGGGACACTGTCATGACTCACCGTGCCAGCCAGAGGTGGGATGTAGTAGGGTAGGATATATGGGATGAGCTTCTCATTCACTAATTCATCACAATGCTTCGTTCATGTTGGTCTAGATCCACGAGTAGTCGATGGGGATGCTTGGACTCCTCTCATTGATGAGGCTTGGATGCCTGCAGACATCACCTTCTCGTCCATGAGGTCTATTAGGATCTCTTCAAAGGATTTTTCAACTGCGCTAATTTTTTCTAACATGTAGAGTCAAGATCTGATATCCCAGGTCAATGAACAACACTCAATGTAACAGAACGGATGGTGAGGTCTCAATAATCACTGCGTGAAAGAAACTATTTCTATGTGGGCTCGAATAATCACAACTGTCAAAAGTGTTCTCGATGCAACGCTCAACAGGATAAATAAACAACATCGTAATAGACTCTTCCAATGGGCAGGAACACCTCAATCAATGCAGTTCCATCCGTTATGGCACGGTCCCAAGGGTCTAGTGGCGAACATTCTAGCAATAACTATGTTTCTAGATGTTCGAGAGCGTCGTTCTAACGATCGGGATGCCTCCAATGGTCATATTTCTTCATCATGGGGAAGTGTCAATTTACGTTGTTCTGATATCCCAACGAAGTTGCAGTTCTGCAAACCTTCCTTTTGCGATGTTCACTCTGGAACTTCCCGCAATTTCTCTAACTTTGCTTTCTGCTTACTAAGCTTTCTAGCCTTCTTTCCTGAAATCTGAGTCATTAGTTTCCTCTTTCCATTATTGTTCTTATCTCCTTTTGGCATGGTAACTTCGCAATGTGGAGGGTCTTTCATTTTGTTTGAGGGTAATACTTCTTCTCTTTCTGGGGTAGGTGCTCTACTCTCTTGTACAGACAGGTGTTTCGAGTATTCTTGTGTTCTTTCAACTTTGAAGTCCCGATCTCTGGTCCTTAGTAGCTTCGACTGCTCCTCTTTTTATTCCATTAAGTGCGCTACACTCCTAGCCATGGAATCTCTTATTTATTTATTTTTATGTTATATATCCTCCTCTTCTTGTTTCCTTCGTATTCGATCTTTTTCAATCCAGGTTTTTCCTAGCAAAATAGCAAATGGGACGTTGTTCTCAATAAGTTTAATGATCTCAAATTCTTATTTTGTCGAAGTGTTATGATCACTCATAGATGTTTGGGTAAGTATTCCACATAAGGTTATTAACTTTCCTCTAAATAATCCTATTCCTCCTAATGAAGGAACCATAGCAGGTTTTCCCAAAATTTCTCAAGTTCTTTTTATCATGATATTCACCTCTGTTTCCTCGTCCAGAACAAAGTCTATGTCAAAGTCTCATATTCATGTTTCTATGCACTCTTTCTCTTTTATGATCTATGATAAGTTGATATCTCTATGATCATTCAAGGTTTCTTTCATCTTCAATAATATATCCTCTAATTCTTTCTGGTTCTTAGTCTCTTGGCCTTCCTCAGTGTTTTCTTGTCTCATATTCATCTTTTCAACTTTGGCAATCATTCTAGGAAGTCCAAAACTTCATGTCCAGTAGCCTTACAACAAAGGAAAATAGGACCTCTACCAGGGAATTCCTTAGCAAGATGTCTCAATATTTTGCAACTATAACAAATATTTAACCCTCTCTTTCTCTTGAACGATCCCCAAACTTTCTTGTACTGCGTACTGGCATCACAGTGGTGTGTCTGCAGAAAATTCTTTCTAGGATCCTGCATCCACTTGTTAGTCCAACAATTCCTTCTATGCATAGGAATAACATATCTTTCATTATTTCTATCAGATCTATTCATATCAAATATTATTTCTTCTAGTTGTACCCTAGTTTTCAGACTAGGACCAAATCTATTAAACATACCTAGATCCATTATTTCGAAATAATTTTATTTATTTATTTTACCTTTATCAGAGCACAAAGGTTCAAGATCTTACCTTTTTTCTTCAAATCAGAATTCTCTTCTTAGCACAGAGCTTCGCAAGTCAAGTAGAATACTGTGCACTAAAGTAGAAGATTTATGCACAAAGATTTATTTTCTTAAGTTCCCAGCAATTACAGTTTTAGGTCCTAGAAATGAAACCATTTTTTGGCATGGGGGCAGACCCAGGGTTCAATTCTCAACAACACACCAAAAAAAACCTAACTACCATCCCTTTCGGCAATAACTATGAAGCAGATGAAGCCTCACTCGAGGTATAGGCAGGGGGGGTTGCAGGACTCATATGTTTGCAACCTAGCTGGGACACAGATCTGTGATTACAATACCTTAACAGAACACTTAAAAGTTAACAGTCATCATCAATTAACCCTTATTCACATCTCAAATTGAAATCCTAGTTATAGAGCAACACAGTATTCAACAAGATCTAATACATCCAGTACTTAGCACATAGAAATAGATCAGATCTAGCATTCATTCACATTACTAAGCACTAAGATATTATATCAGATGCATTTAACATATATCATTGTACTAAGAATACATTACATCAATAACATAAAAACTATAATGCACAAAGAAACCACAACACAGGATATATGTGGTTCACCCCAATGTGGGGCTACGTCCACCAACTCTTCTCTTCTTTATTATCTTCTTTCAATATTCTAGAAGCAAAAATCCTTCTTATAATTTGAACACAATATTCTTACAATCATTTGCACTTATCTCTACAAATTCTTATCACACAGTATGCACAAAGCCTCTAGCGCCGTACTAAGCCGATTCTACTAGATCTCTTTTACTTACATCGCCTAGCTTTCTATTTATACATTAAAAAAATGCCTAAACATGGGTAAACCCATCAACCAACATCCCATACCTGTTACATAAACCCTAAACCCAAAAAATTCCCTAAGAAGGGGCGAAGATCCCGTGATCTCCGCTTCGCCTTACGCTCCACCTTCGACCAGCCTGTTGAAGTCCCAAAATAGGTCAAATGTGACCGAAGTTCTCCAAAACTTGGTTAAGGGCCAACAATCTTACATACACCTCGTCTTGTTTAATACTTCATCCCTAAGTTTCATAGTATATAAGTGATGAAATAAAGTGTATCATAGTATCATAAGTCTATCTATCAACAAAGAGGGAACTACTGACACATATCATATGCGTCCTCCCAGGTCATTGAGTATGGACTATGGTTGTCCCACTGGACCTTGTCTTGATCTATTGTTCGACGTTGTAGTTGTCGAATGTGATGGTATAGGATATGGATCTTCTCTACCGTGAGAACACCCTCATATGATACCTGCAAGGAACTCATGTCCACAACATCTGTAGGATCACTAACATACTGTCTCAAAACAGAGACATGAAAGTCATCGTGCATATGCCTCAAAGAATCAGGAAAGGCCCTCTCTTTTCCACAATCTCGTGGGATCCCATGAACCTAGGAGATAGTTTATCACCCTTTTCAAACTTTATCGAAATATTATGTGGTTTCACCCGCAAGAAGACTCGATCTCCAACTTCATAACTACGATCGATACGACGCGCATTGGCATAACTCTTCGGTCGATCATGCGCTTCCATTATCCTTTGTATCAGGGTTTGCATTTGGTCTTCCATTTCTTGGATCACGTCAGGTCCTCCCAGGACCCTATCCTCAAGCTGATCCCAAACTTAAAGGCGTCTAACATGGTCGCCCGTAAAGAAACTTGAAAGGCGCCATCTCAATGGTGCTTTGATAAATGTTGTTATATGAAAATTCTACCAGTGGAAAGAATTATTCCACATGCTTTTGTTGGTCTATCATGTACATATGCAACATGTCCTCCAAGATTTGGTTTTCTCTTTCGATCTACCCATCCGTCTCTGCATGATATGCAGTACTAAAGTTAAGTTAGGTTCCCAAGGCCTCTTGGAAACTAGTCCAAAATCATCCTGTAAACACCGATCCTCTATCGGGTATAATCCTTTTAGGCACTCCATACAACATCACAATCTCACTGATGAAAACTCTAGCTATGTCAAGTGCCTGATACGTCATATGCATAGGAATAAAATGAGCACTCTTCATCAGAGTCTTGACAACTACAAAAAATTGAGTTGTGTCTCCTTGTCGTCAGTGGAAATCCAATAATGAAATCCAGTGAATGACCTCTCGTTTTGATTTTGGAATAGAGTGCGGTTGTAGTAATCATGTTGGATGTATATGTTCAACCTTCATCTGATGACATTCTATACATGTTGCCACGTATTTGACTATGTATGCCTTCATTCCTTTCCAGAAGAATAAGGATTTAAGTTCTGTCACCATCTTCGTGACTCCAGGATGAGCCATGTACACTGCTCTATGAGCCTCATTTAGGATCAAACTCCTCAACTCGTCGTTGGGCGGTACATAAATTTTATTTTTGAATCTCAATAATCTGTCCTTGTCCATAGTAAATCCTTCAAATTTTGGTACCATCATTGTGTTTTTTCCAATAAAATCCTTGACCTGT
The DNA here is from genome assembly GCA_010110895.2 of Picea sitchensis. Lineage (NCBI taxonomy): Eukaryota > Viridiplantae > Streptophyta > Pinopsida > Pinales > Pinaceae > Picea > Picea sitchensis. The sequence goes on along the minus strand of SNQJ01S0004724.1, from coordinate 25,004 downwards.
TTGTACCAGTCATCGTTGCATTGTAATGTTAGAATATTTTCACTTAGATTCATTTGAAGAGGCATCACTGAAAATATCTGGAGTCTATGACTCAACGCATCCACCACTCTGTTCACTGTCACTTTTAGGTAAGTAATCTTGAAATCATACTCACTAAGAAATTATGACCAACGTCGTTGTCGCACGTTCAAGTCACTTTGCGTAAATAATTGTTGTAGTCCATAGTGGTCTATTTTTTAGTTCAAATTTTCATCCAATAAAGTAGTGTCTTCAAACTCTCAAGGCATATACAATGGCTAACAACTCCAAGTCATGCGTCGCATAGTTCTCCTCATTCCTTCTCAACTTTCACGAGATGTAAGCGATCACTCAACCGTCTTGCATGAAGACTCTGCCTAACCATTCCTTGGATGCGTCAGTGCATACCAAGAAGTTTGCATCCATGTCAGTGACCTTTAGTATTGATGTTGTTGTCAACAACTCCTTAAACGTCCAAAATGCTTCTGCGCATTTCTCGATCCAAACAAACTTCTTGTTCTTCTTCTGCAATTCTGTGATCGGATTTGTTATCTTTTAAAAACCCTCGACAAACCGTCGATAGTATCCTACTAAACCCATGAAGCTACACACTTCGGGGACATTCGTCAGTGAAGGCCAATCCATAATATCCTTGACCTTTTCTATATCCACAATGATACCTTCGCCGGAGATGACATGCCCTAAGTAGTGAATCTTTGATTGATAAAATGAGCATTTAGATAATTTCCCATACAATTTGTTCTCTCGTAGGCATTGTAGTACCAAGCATAAGTGCTCGTTATGCTTCTACATCATCCGAGAGTCGATAAAAATATTGTCAATGAATACTTGGACGAACTTGTCCAAGTATTCACCAAACACATCATTCATCAAACTCATAAATACCCTTGGGGAGTTCGTCAGTCCAAACGGTAAAAAAATAAACTCGTAATGTACAAACCTCGTCTTAAAGGCAGTCTTAGGGATGTTGTCCTTCTTGATCCATAACTAGTGATACCTTGATCTCAATTAAATTTTTTAGAACACCATCGTTCCTTTCATTTGATCAAACAAATCATCAATCCTTGGCAACGGATATTGATTCTTTATCGTTTCCTTGTTCAATTGATGGTAGTCAATGCAGAGTCTCCACGACCCATCCTTCTTTCGTATCAAGATAACAGGTGCACCCCACGGTGACACACTTGGATGTATAAGTCCTACGTCCACTAACTCCTTCAGATTCATTTTCAACTCCTGTAACTCTGGGTTCGAAATCTGATAAGGAATTCTTTCTATTGGTTCAATCCCTTGTTTTAGGTCTATCGTAAATTCCAATTTTATCTCCGACAACATCCCATGTAACTCTTCAAGGAAGAGGTCCGCAAAATCTCTCACCACCGAAAGGTGTTCTATACTTTTTTCTACTCCCTTCTCGTTTACCGTAAGGATCACATAAATCTTACATCCCTTGAACATGCTCTTTCGTAGCTTCAAGGAAGACATGAACCTTAGGGAAAATCCCTCGTTTTGACCCATAATCACGCATATTTGTCCCTCATGATCGACTAAGATCAATCGTTTCATCTTATAGTTGAGTATCGCCTCATGCGATTCCAACCAGTCCAAACCAATCACAACATCATAAGATCCTAAGATACTGACGTACATGTTGGCCTTCATTACAAAATCTCGTAGGTTTAGTCTACAGTCCGTAACCTTTCCTCCAACCTTCTTCTTGGATCCCAAAGCCATTTCCATGTAGCTAAACATGTCCTGTCGACTTCCCTTACCTTAATCCCTTCAAGCGTGGTACTAGAAATAAACCTCTATGGAGCACTAGGATCTATCAATTACGAAAATGTTGTTTGGTGATGGCACCTGATGCCTCGAGCACCTTGGACTGGTGCTAAACCTGGCATTTATCTATCGCAGTCAATTATTCCTCAACAATGAGGCCTACTGGACGACATCGTGAAATGTCTGAGGAATTTAGACCTTCGCCTTCACATGGAGCTGGAGTTAAGGTCGCACACGAACTTGCTGACCTCCAGCTTCTTCGTGTTCATATGCGGAGCATACCAGAGTTTTTGATCTCATAATCTAGCACCGTAAGGCGACCTTGTTGTAAGGCGTGAAACTCATTGAGTTGGCGCTTGATGAATTCCCCTAACATTTAATTCTCTCGGAACCGTTCATCTAACCGTTCCCAAAACACGGCTCTGACGGTTATGTCTAGCTAAGGTAGGAGCATCTTCTACCTTATAAGAGCATTCCCTTGTAGTTGAATACCTCCATGTGGACCTTCGTGCCAGAGGTCGTAACCGCGAAGTGCGAAGCACATCACCTTGTTCTCAAGCCATTCCTTGGCGGCTGAGTTGTCCATGGGACTCGTCAATAAGGAACCTTAAGATTATAGAGTTCCCCGCGAATGCTACCAGTACTTGTTGGGGCGCGCTGTGGACCCTCAGGGGTACAAGAATCATCATCTTATCTTAGTTAAAATGGTTTTTCAAGGCCTCCAACATTTCCCTTGAAGCTCCTTGTCTGACCATACACATTCCTTACAAAAATTGACTCCTACCTAGGGACTTGTTATTCTCCTTGTGGGTTAGACCCCTCTGGCTCAGGTTCTACTAGAGGCATCACACCTCCTCCCCTAGCACCACGTTGTGAATATCTACAGTGTCATATAATTGTGCTTATCGCATGGGCAGGTTAAAGTTTTAATTAGCGCTAGGTTATTACTCAAGGGTTTACTGCAGTGGAAAGCATGGCGATCCACAGTCGCAGGGTTGAACCTTGCTCTGATATGATGTGTAACGTCCCCCGTGATTACAACTACATGCGATGCAAGAAAGTGCATAATAATTTGTATCTCTTATTAATTCCATTTGATGGTGAGTTAGCGGTCACCGGGGAACTTCGAAATTTCACTCTTAACTTCTCATCAAAATATATATTGGAAGTTTGAAATATTGAATAACTAGGGTGGCTTATAAAAACTGTAAATATTATTATTCCATATTGAAGACACATTTATATTACTGAAAATTATAAATGATTTAACTTTTCTTATTTACTCCAAGACTTTCAATCTGGTTTCACTATCTAAAATGAAGGATATGTTCCTTGTCAGTTTTAGATTCAACATCTCCTTTTCTATTTTATTATGGATTTAATTTTACTATGGATTTACTAATTTTGAGGGATATATCGATAAAATCCTTAAAGATTGAACATTAACCAACTAAATCAACGCTTCATTCTAAGAATTAAAAAAAAAATAGAAAAATAAATCTGGTTTAATTTGTTAGAATACAGAAAAATTTTGAGAATAAAATTTAAAAAGTTAAATGCTTGAATAAATGGTTACATGAAATCTATGTCTAGTAATTTATACATTTATTTAATGCAATTAAATGAATAATCGATTAATGCAAGTTATTTCATGGCGTTGTCCTGTAAAGGAATCTCTAGAAGGAAGATAAACCCATAATATTCAATAACATATGGGATGAATCAAGTTATATCTTGAGAACTATTGTATTCATTATATACGTGAAAAGAGAAATATTCTGAGTCCTCTTATAATATATCGTGCAGCTTATTAATACAAGTTATTGTTATAAAATACTGGTTAATGTATTGATCAAAGTTCTTGCATGGATTTGATTTAGTAGACTATCAGAGAATATATAAAAGGAAAATAATAAATCCATTGCATTTAATGACAGAAAGAATGAGAGAGGTTTCCCATTATAATTGAACGGAGAATTATTGTTATAAAAAACTCTGTACTATCTAAGATTTCTTATCGGAAGAATTATTGCTATAAAAATATCTACAATATCTAATACCTTTTTTAAAACAACTTGATTTGTAAAATCAAGTTAGAGAATGTATAACAGGAAAATAGACCCATTGTATTCAAGAACAAATTGGACATGCCAAATTGGATAAGGAAAATGTAATCTTTATATCTGTAGAAATAACTATTGTTATAAAATAATCTCAATTGTCTATGCCTTCTTATAAAATATTGGGAATCTCTTTCTTTTGATAAATAAAAAAAAGAGATATATAACTTAAATATTAATTTTGCTTTCCATATATGTTGCAAGCCTTTCGAATTGACTCTCCAATGAAAGATAAAGATATTGTGCTTTTCATATCTAGATTTAATGGGCCTTTTCTAGGAATTTAGCCATCTTACAACAAAATTCAGATACTAGCCTATGGACTTGGTGATTCTCGACACTGATGTATTGACGATTACAAATTTCTGGAAATTAAACAAAAGATTCTAAAAAACGTTCACTGCAATTCAAATCCAGACTAAAATCCAACATCTTAGGGTTCAAATATCCATTCTCCTCAAAAGAGTTAACAATAAGAAAATCCTACAAGTCAAAATTAGCAATGAATCTAGTATTAGAAGTCAACAAAAAGTCCATTATTCTACAAGTATCTCAAGAAGTAGGCAATATGATAGACTTCAAACAATATTGAAAAAACCTATCTTGAGATCGTTATTAGAAATAATAATAATAGATAGATTGATGTATACATAAACAAGAGGTTTTATCCATAGAGAGATGACATTTCCCTCTTACATCTCCTACTTACTCAACTCAAACTGAATGAATGAAGACGATATATCAGTAGAGTGTCATCTCCCCTTGTGTAGGAAACACAACACGCCCTTCTCTTCTCCAGGGTCATTTGATCTATTCTCCTTCTCTCTCTGTCTAGTTACACATGGGAATGAACATATATGTTCCAGATTTATAAGGGGAAGAAATTATTGCGCCAAGCTCAGAATTCACAACAAACCACACACAACCGGTGAGTCGTGAGTGTGCAGGAGTGTGCAGGAGTTGAAACTCCCGAAGCCCGAAGAGTTGAAGCAATTCATGGTCATCAATCTATGGGAGACACGCGTCGACAGATCGTCGACATTAGGTGAACATGCTCAGAATACGAGTGTACAAGAGTTAAAACTCCCGAAGCCCAAACATTCAAAGTGAATCATAGTTTTCTGATTCAGAAGGACATGCGACAGAACTACATGGACTCTAGGCAAAGACCCAAATTGAATCATATTCATTCGATTCAGAAGGACACACGACAGAAATCCGTGGACTCCATGTAAAGACTCGAAGTGAATCATAGCCGTCCGATTCAGAAGGACACGTGGCAGAAATCCGTGGACTTTGGGTAAAGGCCCGAAGTGAATCGTAGTCGTCGATCTGCAGGAGACATGCGTCGATAGATCACGAATTCTGGATGAAAGCATTCCAGAAGAAAGTGAATGTCGAGAGTTGAAAACTCTGAAGCCCAGATTGCCGAAGCAAATCACGATCGTTGATTTGAAAAGGACACACATCGATAGATCATAAGAATCTGAGAATGCGTGCTCTATATAGAAGGAAGGAAAGGAGGCAGATCTCCACCATCAGTCAAGAGGTACCACCCGAGATCACAATATCAATGGTCACGTTGAATTGTGGGGACAAAAAGTGCTCGAACTTTTAAAATATGAGAGTTGGCCGCAATCAAAACCACGATATTGTCAAAGGGACACGTGGTGGTTGGTAGTGAATTGTTGGGAGAAAAGAAGTGTGGTCTCAAACCACTCTTGGTCGTACCCGCAATCACATGCTTACGTGAAGTCATAGCCCGAGGTACAATCCAGGAAGGGGCAAATGGAAAAGGAGTTAGCGCATGAAACTTGATAATTCAACAACATGAAGGGAGAGATTGCGAGTGTCATAGAACCTGCACGAAAAGACTAAAAGGGCCTGTGTTTAATCAAAAAGTGAGACCATCAAGGTTTCAGAGAGCCGATTTGGTTCGGAGAATCAAAGATCCTTGACCCGGAAGTTACGTAGCCCGAGGGAGAGTAGGGGGTTGTATCATAATGTTTGTAAGGCTAGCTGAGACTAAGATCGACAAACATATAATGTATTTTTATTGTATTAAATCCATTTCTCCATTAAGGGGGAGTGTTGGATAATAATGGTAAAATGTCATAGTTAGGAAATGGTTAAAACATAATCCTAGATTAGTGTTTGAGTGCTAGATTAGTGTTTGAGTGATTTTTAGATCCACAAATTTAGGAGGTTGTTAGAGGCTATTCTAACCTATATATTTGTATGGAATTTATCAAATTTAATGAAGTGCGTGTGAGCGTAGTTTCATTTTTGATGTGCTCTTGTGGCCTCACTGTTTGTTGTGCATTACTCTAATTTTGAGTGGCTTTAGTAAGACAGTTTCCTAAAATGTGATTTAACTCCATAATTTCCTGAAATGTGATATAACTCCATAATTTCGAAGAATTATTTACTAGGGGAATAAGAACAAAACTTAATTGACGAATCGTTGGGCTACTATGACCATAGACACACTCAAAAAGCTATCATGGATTCTACTTTTGATTGCGAAATTACTCTGTCATTCTTTTAATAAAAAATGTTCAAATGTTCATACTTATTAATGATGTTTTCAATTGAGATTGTATAGAGCTTTTAATAATTTCAGGTAAGTTTAGATGAAGTTGTTGTATAGACCATCTAATTTTTACTCCATGAAGCATATGATTATATTAAATATTTGGAGAAATTGTAGTTTTTAATTATTTTTATTGCAAGCATTGTTTGAAAAATTTTAATAATAGATTTTTTAATTCAAAATATCTAATTGTCTTAATGATAATTTCATTATATTTAAAAAAAAAATGTCAATTAAAATAATTTGCATTCATTGCCAAAGAAGTGTAAATCCTAACCCCACAAATATTAAGAACCTACGATTAATAACTTGCACAAATCTATGTCGTGATGATATCAATCATGGTATATAACATATTTAAGGGATTGAATCATGAAGTGCCTCGAGATGTGAGTGTCTAGTGGAGGGCATGGAATAAACTAAACATGTAACAAACATAAACTTTTTTTTCGTTTCTCTCCGTGATTATATGTTCTGGTTGTTTTGTTATGGTTGTTTGAAATCAAAATGAAGCTAACAATCTATATGTAATGTGAAAAATAGTAAAATTAATTTTTTTTATAATTAAAATTGTGAATATGCAATTTTGAATTATTGATGGTAAAAATGGTCATAGTTATAATTTTTCATGATTGGATTCTATTATGTTTTGAATTATATAATACTAGAACGTTGAAAGGTAGTGGCTAAGAACGCGTACCTTTAATATGTTGAGAACGTGTGTCCCTAATATAAAATGTTATGTGAACGGATGCCTTGATAAATGTAAGAAAGTTATGAACAATAAATTTGATCCATTGATTTTGGAGGAGGACTAAGAATATGCCAGCATCTTCAATGCATAACCATCAGATTAAAATTTAAGGTTAAATAAGTTTAAAAGATCATTAATTGTGCCCATTATCAATAGATGTACGCCTTTCATCATAAAAAAATGGTAAAATTTCAATACCATATGCCAACCTTAAACAAAAATGCTTACTTTAAATTGTTTTTTATTGGACCCATCGAATATTAAATTCCACGAAGTCTATCTCGTGGTTAAGGTACGCCTAAACGAAAGGCCAGCGAGATTTGTGGAGAGGGTAGTTGAGTCTATGTGGTTGTCGGTGCATTAATGTGAGATGCTTTTGATTGGCCCCCATCTAATATTAAATTCCACGAAGTCTATCTCGTGGTTAAGGTATGCCGAAACAAAAAGGCAGCGAGATTTACGGAGACGGTACTTGAGTCCACGAGTTTGCTGGAACATTGATGTAAGTTGCTTTTGATTGGCCCCATCTAATACTAAATTCAACGAAGTCTAAGGTTCGCCTAAACAAAAGCCAACGAGATTTATGGGAAGCAAGCCCTGGAATTTAATGTCCCCCGGCTTAAATCTTGGTCATGAGTAATATCTACAAGGTTTCTAAAATCCATTGAACTTGATTTCCCTATACGGAAAATGGCATCCTGGACGATCTAATTTTACAATAGGCCATCAGGTTACCTTCTGTCCAACTAATGAATTCTATGACAGAAATTAAAATAACATGAATCCAGAAACGTCAAACACGTTTAGTAAATGTAATAACAGTTGTTCGCGAGAGATTGGTGAAGTGTCAGCACAGACACATAAATGGTGGAATAGTGGAGCAGAAGCCGGCCAGGTCAATGAGACAACCATGTGCTCATTATGAATGTCATTTCTTGCCTTCATCTAATATGTCAGATAGTCACAGTATATGACTGTCAGATCCTACTTATAAGTTCAGACCAAATTTCAATATCTCTTTTACTAATCTTGGATTTCAACCTATAATAATTGCTATTTTTATTTTTCATCTGAGTTTCAGGTTATTATTAGTTCTTGTTATGAGATTATAGCAATGAGTTTGCTTTTGATATGCCATTAATTTGTCTTTTATCATAAATTTGTGTATGCAATGTAATGTTTAACATAAGAAAATAAATATATATTTTTAAATATAATAAAAATGTGTTTTTCATTTCTAATTAATTGATAGAATTAAAGTGTTATTGCTTTCTTCACCTCTTTCAATATGTAAAATTAATTACATAATCAATGAATTTCACAAATCACCATATTTAAATATAAAAAGTTGTACTATGTATTTATTATTATGCATTATTATATTTAGATTATATTTATTATCTAATATATTATTTATTATTATATTTATATTATACTTATAATATATTTATTATATTTATGAATATTATAGTTCCATTCACTATATTTATTATAAGTTTTGAATAACAAACAACCCTCAATTATTATCTTTTGACAAAAGATATTCAGTGCATTTAGTTATATTAAGTTTCATTGTTCAACATATATTTCCTAAATAACTCTATAGGGACTGGGTTGCCAAGCAACCCTTGTTTTTCATATTTTCCAATGTATAGAGTGTTCTAACTATGGAGTGGTTAACTCGGGAGTAATCTTCCCTCTAGAATTATCTTTCTGACAGGTCCTGGTACTTGCTTTTAAATTTTTAGTTAATCCAGAATTAAAACTCTGATAGATTTTCTAAACATTTGGATTGGTAAAATAATCTGCATTAATGAAATTAATGAAGTTGTATAAAATACAAAAAACTTCACCTAACAGTCTAGATAAATTTGAAATTCCAGAAACTTCACCTGACAGTCGACATAAATTTGAAATTGCAGTCGTGGTAGGAAGCGTAGTTGAGTTCACGGCTTTACTGAATTTGGGCCTTCACATGAGTAGTACATCCCTGTAGCACCCAGACTTGTGAAAGGAACTTAAAGTGTGCGGGCTGGGGCAGCAGTGAACGGTGGCAGGCGAAGGACAAACAGGGTGGCAATGAGGGTCAAGGATAACCCCACAGTAGACGATCTTTCATAACCTAAATTGCATTTGTACGGAGAAGAACGAAGAATAGATGAACGATCTTTCTGCTGACCTGATTTGTAGTTTTGGAGCGAAGAACATACAGTAAATTATTTTGTACAAGTGTTTCCAAACTAAATTTTCATCGAACATTTTGGAATGGCAAATGTAATGAAAGCGTTCTGAGCGGAATGAAAACTAATTATAAAACTAGGTCTAAACATGTTTGTTTTTGTTTGTGAACGGGGTTACGGGTATACGATCTTAGACGGTGCAACAGATTGTACCTTGTAGCTCAGTCCAACGTGGAAAACAAAAATCACGGAAACGTATAGTATACAGATTGTCTCTTCAAATCCTCACGTGCAAGTCATTGAATCCATCCTTACTTTTCCTGTGAGTACACTCACACTTTGACTGGAGCGCAAGAAGAAAATCCAAGATATTGCTGTTAATGGTTACTAATTCATAGTTTGAAACCGACCCACAAAACCCACGAGCTTGGCTTTGCAGATAGTATTTAATGTCATATAATGCATGTATGCTATCCAAATGTGCAGGAATATATGAGCATAAACAATTGCATGGCCTACTGTTGGATTCTATTTATTTGAAGATCTCTTTCTGATTTTGCACAATCCGATCCATCGTCTTCACATTTGATTGTTTATATCGTTGCTTCACAGTTCTCGGCCTGTGTAACAGCAATGAGCAGGAGTAGCAAGTGTATTGAGATAACCCGAGTCCTACAAATGAAGAATATCATCAAGAAGTTCCATGGGATTGTCAGTGGTCTGTCACTCAGACGATGGTGTTGCATAAACTTGGATTCCAAGCTTGTAGAAGAGAGGCTGAACATTCCCTCGGACGTTCCTGTGGGTCACAATCCGGTTTATGTGGGAAGCGAGCGCAGGAGGTTCATCATACCGACAACATATCTGAACCACCCTCTATTCCGTGAGCTTCTCCGCAAGGCCGAGGAGGAGTTTGGATTCGATCACCAGATGGGTCTTCTCATTCCCTGCGATGAAGGTACATTTGAGTATCTAACTTCAATCATGGCAAGTAATAATAGCAAGCAGTGCTCGGTCTTGAAGATGTTCTGAAGAATAATAGCGATGATTAGGCCGATCTTTCTTTAAAAAGAGGTTGGGCTCGAGTGAATCCCGGTTTGGCAGCACAAGTACGAGAGATGAGATCTTTGATAAACCCTGAGCTCTTCTTGTCTTTTATCCTTAAAACGCAGTCTGGGCATCTTCTCTAGCCTGGGGGGCAAGCAAAATGTGTGACATTCATGGGGATCCAGCTTCTTCCAGCATAATATATTTGTTTTCATTCTATAATAAGTAATAATTCGAACATTTCTTTTCATTTCCGCGTCTCTCTTCTTCTTCCCCGGAGATCCAGTTTCTTCGTCGATCGTACAGCTGAGTAGAATGTTTACCTAAAATGCGTCAATCATTTTTTTCTAATAAGACGATGGAATTTTACTCTCGACGAAAGGAAAATCTTTAACGTATAATTCACTTCTCTGCTAATTTCATAGTCGACTCATTTCTTATTAAGACAATGCAATTAAAGGTTAATATTAAGATGTTGGTCACTTTTCTGGCAAACAAATCAGTTCATAAAAACAATGCAGTAACCAACTGAGAAGCAATTGTTAATTTGATTTGATTGTAATCAATTAACTATTAGTAGGGACAAATACTAAATACTCAAAACTAAACTATCATGTGTTTCTTTCTAATAAGTTACAAGTTTAAATCTAAATTATTAGATTATTATTATTATATATTATTTTAATGTGATAAGTACTAAATACATAAAATAAGTCATGTGTTTCTTTCTAATAAGTTATAAGTTTAACTCTAAATTATTATTATTATTACTTATATAGTTAATTTTATATATTATTTTAATATGATAAATATTAAATACATAGAACAAGTGTTAAATTTTTTAATTTTTTCATGAGAATTAAGAATATCTCTTAGAATTAAGAATATCTGGTTTTATGTATCTAATTAAAACCAAATACTATTAAAAAAATTATTGAATGTAGTTTAAGTGATGATTATAAGAGATATTGACATTCTTGCACATATTGAAACTATGTTAAAACTTATTTTGATTAGTTAATAGATCAGTTTCCTTGGATATAAGGAAACAAGTGGGAAGGAATAGAAGTCCACTCCTTATAAACCACCAAAAATTCATTTCAAATAGGGTGGTTTTGCTTGGATAATGATGATGAGTCAACTAATATTCATGGATAACAACCCACCATAACTAGGTCATGGCCACTTCATTGTAAATTGATATAATAGATTTTTTCACCTAAAAAACAATCTTTAACAACCAAACATTCACTTAATTTTTAAATAGAAAATTTGACTCAAGCATAAGTTACAAATACACTCTCTCAACCTGCATGCAACTACTAAGGCTTATTAATATCAAATTGTAATTGTAGTGATGAAAATTTTCTCAACCTGCATGCAACTACTAAGGCTTATTAATATCAAATTGTAATTGTAGTGATGAAAATTTTCTTTGTTTCACTGAACCTACAAAACACCTTATTATAAGATTAAACATGGGTGCCACATTTTATTTTATTATTATTATTACCACAACCATTAGTAACAACTTTTTTGTTTTTCTTAGGTTGCAACTATCTTGGCATCATTTCTACTTAGTGTAGGTTGTAGCTATCTTGCCATCATTGTATGCATACTATTTATTGTTCCCTCTATTGTTTTTGTAGAGTGATTGGATCTATGTGGAATTGAGGCATAAAAAGAAGTTGGAACCGCTTATTTTGCGTACTAATTGATAAGCAAATGTTAACTTAATTGTTAATCAATGAACTACTGTTAATTTGATTGTAATCAATGAACTATTTTTATGGAGAAATACTAAATATTCAAAACTAACATGTGTTTCTTTCTAAGAAGTCACAAGTTTAAATCCATATTATTATATTATTATTATTACTTATAGTTTCTCCTGAGTGTGCAGGACACTTGACAGATTGAGGATGTCGATGGCATCGATGGACCTCCTTGGACTCCGGATCAAGTCAGAGACTGGATTGTATATGGTTTGGGTATTTATGTTATTGCATATATGTGACATATGATTGAATATCTTATGATGTTGCTTATGGATCGTTGACATGTTTCGTTGATGGATGCAGACTCACGATTGCTTGTTAATCAGACTCACATTTGGAGTAAAGGGGCCATGCATGACAACCATATATATTGACGGAGAGGTGTGGAAGCAGTCCTCCCACAACCTACTAACACTCTTGGCATAGCTTGAACTATAGGTTAATGATTACCTAGTTCGATAGATCCACTATGTCGTGAGAGCAGACTGAAATAGTCACTCACGAATATTCTAAGGGTTGCGCAATAAGACATGGTCATTATTCCTTATAGGCTCTTAGTCTCCCACAAGGTCGTTTGAAGGACTATTGACTCCAAGGGCGAACGTCTGCAAAAATCAGTCAAAAGGTGAGTGGCACCCTTGGAGTACGTAGTGCGTCTTGAAGGGCACGTCACATAAATGAAACTTGAATAAAGGCGAGGGGAACCGTTAGAGCACTTGGTGCATCTTGAAGGGCACGTCACGGTTTTTAACATTGGCGAGTCAATGAACCTAGGTACCTAGAAGCAATATCTCATTCCTAAGCCTAACAATTATACCTTAAAATAAGCCTAACAATTTATTTTGCGATTGGATCTTAAATAAATGTTGTATGAGTAAAGCTTAACAATTATAAAAAAATTCTTTAAAATTTCCTAAGCCTAGTTGAATTTAAATCCTAGGTATAAGTAGGACCCGAGGACTAAATATTAATTAATCAATTAATAAAGTGGAGATGAAGAAAAATTGTGGGGAAAATTTTAATTTAGAATTTAAAGGAGGATTAAATTGTTTAAAAGTATTAATTGTTGTTTATGTGCAAAACTTGCTAAATTCGAACTTGGATAAAAGGGGAAATTAATTGCAAAAGGAATGTGGAACATGGAAGGAATCTAATATAGAGAACTTTCCTAAAATGAACTCAATTAAGTTTTAAGAAATACATCATTCATTAAGAGAATGTGTTCATTAAGAGAATGTGAGGGAATAAAGGGAAATTGATGAGCGTTTTTAGGAACGTTTTTAGGTGGGTGAGGGAAATTGAGAAATTAATTTAATTAATTAAATGAATTTCTTATGCAGCTAAGGTATCAGGTAACAAGTGTACGGGGGGAAATTTTCCTAATAAAAATTTAATAAAAAAAAATTAATGTGCATTTTGGCAACTAGTAACTAAAAGAACTCTCTAAAAGAAATGACAGAGGAGTGGGAAGGATCTCGATTGGTATGCTTAAGCTTATGCTCGCAGAGTTTTTCTCTTGACTGATTTTTCTTGTGGGAATTGGGATGCCCAACTCGAATAGAGAGTGGTAGCATGGCCTTGCGAGGCGAGCTAAGAGTTAGATTTATCTCGTTGTGTGTGTGGCCACTTTGTGGCTCGAGGGACTAAGGAGAAAGAAGAGTACCCCTAGAGTTGGCTCGGAGGTACGAGTGACGTCTAAGTGAGTAGCAAGCCGGAGCTGGACGAAGTGAAAGCGCCGTAAAACCACTTAGGATTCTTCGCCTGTTACGTACGAGTGACGTCTAAGTGAGTAGCAAGCCGGAGCTGGACGAAGTGAAAGCGCCGTAAAACCACTTAGGATTCTTCGCCTTCGGTTACGTTACGCAGGTGTAAAATTTTGCATTGATATATTAGCTAAAATATTAGATGTGGATTTACATATTGATGAATATTGTAATGGATTCTGCAATACGTTGGTAATAAAATTGAGATTGTTCTGTAATGGATGCCTGTATAAAACTCGTTGTTTTCTTTGGTGAATCAAACTTAACCGCGCCCAGAACGTCTGCGCTTTATTCTTCATTTTGTGTTACACACTGATATTTGCGCCCATAATCCTCTGTGCATTCTTTATTTTATTCGTATACCTCAAACTTACCCTTGCGCAGAGAACATCTGCGCATCCTTCATTTTACTAGTTTAATCTCAAACTTATGTTACACCCTCTCCATTTTAATTCTTTAGTAATTATTAGGAATTGTTATTTTGTTGTTCCCTTCTCCATTATTATAATTTTTGAGTCATTATTATAATTTTGGAGTCATGAATGATGTTCTTCCATGCGGATCTTATTCTTCCTGCAATCCTTTTTAATTCCAACCTGAGAAGTAAAACGTACAATTTTGTTAATCATTTGAATAAGAATCGAGACATTTATATTTGAGTTGTGAAAAATAGTTGTATCAATACAGAATGTTCTATTCACCAGGCATTTACATATGAAATCTCCAAGAGTATGCGCCCATATTTATTAAAGAATTTTTATATTCTCCACAAGAAGTTAGATTATTGATTTACTTAATCTGCATTTTCAAAATTAGTTTTCTGGCATTGATTCCTTTACAGTTTTAAAATTTGATTTTATTACAAAAATGGTGCCAACATCCTTTTTAAAACGAAATGAGAAAATAGCCAGAAGAATTTTCAACACTTTACGAATTGTAATAGATTCTCGGTTAAAACCACAATGTCTCCTCAACATATTTGCTCCATACACCTTAAGACTTGCAGATCCCGTCTCTGTTTGAATTCTCCGCCTTCATCCACCGTGTGAGTGCCCAACACTTGTGAGAGGACCCGTCCCTTGCTTAAAATCGTGCGCGCTCAGCGAACTGTGAATACCCTATGCGCTTGAATGATGGAATTATTAATAGTCCTCTCACTCTAGGAATTATAGTGCTTGAATTTCAATTAGTTTTAGTACTTGACTTCGTTTTCCCTATTGCTTGGTTCAATTTCTTATATGATCTGCGAATATTTTTATTATTTTTTTTCTAAATTAGAAAACTATATATATATATTTTTTAATTAAAGTATTATTTTCAATTGTTTAGAAAAATATGATGAGATTTAATAATCAAGGATGGTCATATTATTCGTCTTATTGTTGTGGAATCCATTTATTGTCCTGTCAAAGATCTTCCAACCTAATAAAGAGACACTACATGTTGTCTGCAAAGATGAAAAGATTTACTCTAGAAAGATTTACTCTAGGGTGTGTGATTTCCCTCCCTCAGCAAATCCGCGAACGCCCACTGCATAATGTTTAAAGGAGACCTGGCGTGTGGTTTGTTTTCTCTTACCTAGCTTTAAAACTTCGTGAACACCTGGTGTGTGAGAAGAGAAGGAATCTCAACAAGTGGTGTGCTTAATGCTCCTGACACTGCAGAAAACCTGCCACCACTGACACTTTCGGGCCTGCTCTTTCACCCCTCCCCTCAAGATCTGATGTTACCCAACGCTTTTCTGCTGCACACTGCAGAAAACCTGCCACCACTGACACTTTCGGGCCTGCTCTTTCACCCCTCCCCTCAAGATCTGATGTTACCCAACGTTTTTCTGCTGCACATTGAGATTAAAACCTCTCGTGAGTTACTCCAAGTGCATTTTAATAAAATCATTACTTTTTACCATAGACCTTGGGAGGTAAATATTATTATAATTCTGTATAATAAGAAGACATATTTAAAATTTAGAATAGAACTTGGTCTCTTTTTTATCATTGATTAATTTAAAATAATAATAATAATAATCTGTTTTTAAGGTCACGGCCAAGCCAGCACATCAAATTGGTGTATGAGACCCCCTTGTTTGTGGGACAAGGGACCCCCCTCCGCCCAACGATTTCACTGGTAAAGTCTACGAAGGTATACATACCCTACCCCCTCTGGATTTAAAAATATTCTATATAATATAATTAAAAATATCAATAACAATAAAAATATATATATTTAAATATCCTATAAATGAATGAATGTAGTTATATCTATTCTCAATAAAAACAAATGAATACAATTGTGGTAACTTGATTAATGATTAAATATATCAACTTGAATGTTTACAGTGATATCCAAATATGTTCTTACAATTTTATTATGTTATATTTGGTTCGTAAAGAAATCATGTTGTTATTAATATGTTGTGATCTCTTTCCAGTCTCACTTGTTATTGATTCATAAGTTTATCTTAAGAGGACCATCATGAGCTTTAGCTTTTCCCAAGTAGATAAAGTCTCATTGTGAGTTAAATAGCTTTTCCCAAGTAGATAAGGTCGACCTCCCTCTATAACATGGCATGTATAAATTTCCAAATCATTACTCCTTTATTCATTTTAACATGGCATCTACACACATTTATTCACTTATTCTCTGTAATTGTCTACGCATGATTATAAGTGGGATGAAACTGAGGTAATTCTTGTAATATTCATTTTAATAATTTTTATATTAAATGAGATATACATAGTGGAATGAGTGGTGTTTAATGGACATGCTAACTCTTATGAGAAGGCATGATGCACACTCATCCTAAATCTTCACTTTGTATTTGAGCTTTGTAATTATTTTGTATATCTTTTCAAGTGGTGTTGTATGCTATTCATCTCAAAACTTTCATTGCACAAAAGTTTAGGTGTAGTTGTCTTTATTGCATATTAGTTGAAAGTGTAAATACAAGAAAAACTAACCTTGTGGATGTTAGGGACCTAACCCCTCATGCAGGTAGAATAATATATTCCGATGTAATAAAGGTCAATATTAATAAGGCGTAGAAATAAGAATGAGTCGAATGCAAGAAGACCTAATAGAAGCTTCCACTTCTAGAAGGATCTTCCTCTAGATGGTTCTTTTGATAGACATATTTAGTATAAATAGGAGTTGAGGGTATGAGAACTTTTTTCTTGAATATTATTGTAATAGAGCCCTACTTTGCTGGAGGTTTCCCCCTCGAAGAGGCTAGTGAACATTGCTCTCAGTAATCAAGGTGCTCTTTCTAGTGTTATTCTAGTATCATTTTGCTATTATTGTGGTGTTGTTTTGGTTATATTCTTGTTCATCTACCATTTCTAGAATTTTATTTATGTTCTGCATACATTTTATATCTGGAATATTACAAGTGGTATCAGAGCACTTTCCTCGGCAGAAAATTGTGGGTTAATTTCTTTTTTCAGGGTGGAGACTTATTTTTGCATCTTTAAGTTACATAGATCTATCATTACACACATAAACCCATGGTCGAGGATTCATACATGCAGGAAATACAAGTGGTACTTAAGTGCACATCTGTTGGCCACCCTTGTAACCCTTATTTATACCCCTTCAAGTGGTAGCTCATCAGACAACACCTGTATACAGATCGATCTAGATTTCATGAAGCCATATTTACATAAACCAATCGGTTGCTTGACTGCTATAGTTCCACCGAGAACAAAACTCAGAAAGATACTCTCTAGTACCTGGGTAGTCGGGTAGTACGATTAAGGGCACAGTTTATCCTCCTTAGTTGGTGCCCTGAAATATTTGGATGAGTACTATTGTTGGACCCCACACATATATTAGAGAGCTATAGCACAAAAAAAACCTTGTCTGTAGAACCCTTGAATACCTAAAATTTGGGGACGAAAACAAAAAAAGAACCAGACAAGATCTATTGCCACGCAACTATGTCTCCTACATTTGAGTTACCAAATCACTACACATTTCTTCTCAATTAAACATTTGGGCATTTCATCACTACAGTATTCTTCAGACCGGAGTATAACTCCGCAAGTGTTAAGAAAAAGGTATGGATCATGTTGCACCATTATTTGAGACCTATTTCATTAGATTTCTCTCTTAATCCTTATCACATTCATACCTATCATTTTTCAACATATTTTTTGACCCCACCCACCCCTTTTTGGTTCCCTCGTCATCATGGCCCATACTCGTAGCCAAGACTTGGAATCTCGCTTCAATACCTTCCAATATAATTTCAGAGAGACCAAACAAGAAGTGAGAGAACTCAGTGCTAATATTGCCACCATCAATAAAAACATGCATTCCTCCATCGTCGCCTCAATCAAGGAATGAAAACAAGACCTCAAACAAGACATTACTAGCCATATTGAATTTGTCGCTACGATGATCTACACCAAGTTGCATATCCCTCTAGATCCCCCTTTATCTGACCCACCTTTGCATACCGAAGATGAAACTTTCTATCATTCCCATAATTTTCAGCCCCATCACTTTCAGCATGACCTACTCCTTCCATGTGTGGATGTGACCAAATTTGATGGCTCAGATCCCAATAGTTGGGTAACTCAAATAGAACATTATTTCTCTTTGTACGACATTACAGATGAGTTGGCTAAACTCTGGTATGGTGTTCTCCATATAGATCAAGAACGTTGGCAATGGTTGCAATGGAGAAAAACTACTCCTCAAGGATATGTTGATTTGACACATTTTGTGGTAGAGCTTTATGAATGCTTTGACACTGACACAAACCATTTAGGCCATTTGAGAAAGTTGAAACAATATGGCACAGTGGAAGACTTTATAGCTGCTTTTGATCGACTAGATTTTCATACAAAGGGCATGTCTGATGTTTTTTTTGAGAATTTTGATTAGTGGCCTCAAGGATGAGATTCGTTCCCATGTCCTCATGGCTTGGCCTTAGAGTTGGGTGGAGGCTACTAAAAGAGATAAGGAAGCAGAATAGGTTGTCTCTTCTGAAAACCAGAAACCCTCCTTTATTCCTTGCACTAAACCAGTAAATCCCACTCCTCCTTCTACTCCACTAAATATCCAAAAATTGACCAGGGCCGAAATGGTGGAACGCCATCTCAAAAGCCTTTGTTATAATTGTGATGAAAAATATTTTCCAAGGCACAAGTGTAAGGAACACAAGATTTTTAAGATTTTTACGGCCATCTCGGAGGATGTTTGGGAAGAGGATGTTAAAGATCCCCTTGTGTTTGTGTCACCTTAACCCACTGACATAACCCCTCCCTCAGAACCTCTCGAAGTAGAACCGGTCATTTCCCTAAATTATCTCACTAGCTTCTCTACTCCCCAAAACCTAAAGATAATTGGTTACATCAAGCATACAAAGGTCACCATTCTTGTTGATAGTGGAAGCACCCATAATTTCATTCATTTCCACATTTCCCAAGAAAATGATTGCTATATATGTGCAATCAATAATTTCCAAATCACGATTGCCAATGGCGGGTCCATGAAATGTGGAGGGTGTTGTGAAAATGTGTGTCTCCAAATTGGTGACTACCACCTGAAATCTCATATGTTTTCTATCGACATGGGCAGTCGTGACATTGTGTTGGGTGTAGACAGGCTAAGGACTTTGGGTCCCATTCTCATGGATTTTAAGGAATTAACCGTGAAATTCGACCAGGAGGTCCAACGATATAATTTAAAATGAATCACCGTCGATTCCCCTAATATCATTAGTTCCCATCACATGGAAAATTTGTTCAAAAAAGGTCATTCTGGCGTTATTTTCCAACTCCATGCCATACAAGCAACTGAGTCACCCTCGGTGCCGCAAGACCTCCAATCCATCCTCTCTAAACATCAAGTGGTTTTTTCCACTCCCTAGGGACTCCCTCCTTCCTGTGGTGTTCATAATCATTCCATTCCCCTTGTCACAGAAATCCTTCCTCCCAATATCTATCCTTATCGTCATCCCTTTTCCCAAAAAAATGAAATTGAGAAAATGGTTCAATAACTACTTAACACAAGTGTTATCCACCCTAGTACGAGCCCCCACTCTTCTCCTTTGGTCATGGTCCTTAATGTTAGCACTATGAATCACCCTCATATTTCATAGAAGGTAATCCCAGTACCCATTAGGTTATGTGTAAATGTAAATGAGTTTAAAGAGGTCAAATGGATAAGACTCAAGATAATAATGTTGCAACTTATAAATCTGGGCTAGCATGCACAAACAATTGGGGTGTTGATCAACTTCAGTTAGTAAGTTGGAGTAAAGATGAATAGAAAGAATAGTCTGGTGAGGAAAATGTAGAGGTCTGCTATGGACATCAAGTCTTCAAACAACCTAAGGAGGAAAAACTCAAACACAAGATCTTCTTGAATTCAAAGTTTAAGGAAACTGAAGAACATCATAACAATACTATAATAAAACATTCATCATAATACCACTACAACAATTCATGTGAATCATTCATTCATGAATACTTCAGTATCACAGGCAAATAAGATGGAATAAGAAAACTGACTTCTATTAATCAAGATGTCTCATATCAAGTACATAACCAGTTAAGCAGTAGCTTCATCAAAATATTACAATAAGGGAGCCTAGCTCAACCATTCAAACTTACTAAAGCATTTAGACTATCTATTTATAACAAAAAAGGAAAGGCAACAACTAGAGGTGCGAGCTGGCTTTCCTCCCATGAAATTATCCAAATAGTTATTTCCTCTAAGAACTAAGCTAACAACTGTGCTATAAAAAAGAAAAATGTTGGCCACTGATCCAACCAAATTTAAACTGACTTGATCTTCTTTGAGGCACATCTCCTTGTATGTCAAGTGTCCTGCAGAGGCTTGTAAACTATCATCATGCTTCCATCTACCATATTGTCCATTCTCCACATCATCAACCACTCATAAGGATGATAAATCGAACCCCTTGATTTCAGGTACCTGTTGGTAGCATCATTTGGTAGCTCTCTAGGTAGCAAACTTTTGTAGTGCCTCCACAAAACTCTCTGCAATTCCATAGCACAAACCCCAAAATAGGCATGCAGAATGGGTAGCGTCAAGCCTGTGTGTCTATGTGCATAATTCATCTTCCGTTAAAATTTCGGTAGCTCCTGTCTATATAATTCATTCTCTATGTGAATTTTGGTAGCACCTGCTTCTGTATTTGCGTGTCATTCGGTAGCGCCTATATTGAATTGATCCCGCTGAATGTGTAGCACCTGACCTCAAAAGGAAATTTGGAAACACCATCATTTCACTTCTTAACAACTTTGGTAGCACCCCAGGAAGTTAGCAGCGACATCGCTACACCAGTCTTAGGAAATTAGGTAGTGCTCTAGGCAACAGACTGATAGTATATGTGATTTAGACAATTTCGTAGTGCCATAGCGCTACAAAATTTTTGTTTTATTTCTTTTGAAGAGATTAACTCTTTGCAAAACACCAGAAACCCTGAGCAATATGCATTAGAATCTTGTAAAGCTTCTATAGGTGGCAAAAAGTAATATTTCCTCAATCACTTATCCTTGCAAAAAGGGGCCATTCTAAAAAATGGAGCTCACCTTTCTCCAATCACTTCATCAACCTGACATTCCTTCTTGTGAAAGGAGGAATTCCCTTTGGCACATCATCATGCTTCCCTTTAGTAGTAAAATGATTCTTCACTGGAGCTATTATTTTCTTGGCTACTAGTTTCTCCTTTTCAATAGCATATTCAACCAACACATTCAAGTTTCTTTGAGCCATCTCATCCTTGAATTGTTGCAACTCTTCTTTTAGCTTTCTGTTATGAGATTGAAAGTCTCTATTTTTCCTATAAAGGTTCTTGATTTGTCTATGGAGAGGATGGACTCTTCTTGCTGCAAATTTTGCTAAATCAAGAGTGTGGTTGTAACCATCCATGAGCTCTTTCATCTTAATCCTTTCATATATGGATTCATATTTCAGATGAGCCACCTCCTTTATAGCTTCCCTGAGTTGTTTAATCAATATTTTGAAGGTCTGGTTGCTAGGTGGATTGGTGATGTGGACAATCTCAACAAGATTCTTCATGGCTTCATCTTCCTGCTACACAGGGACTACCTCTTCCATCTTAACAGGCTTCTCAATGCCTTTTCCCTTATCTCTCCTCTTCTTTAGAATGGAAGCCTTTTGTAGGACTTGTTCTTCAACAAACCCTTTGAGAGCTGTTGACCTTGTGAAAGGCTTTCTGACATTTGTGCTAGTTGTTGAAGGAGATGAAGAGAAGTGTAGTTTCCTTCCTTTCTTGGTTGTGGCTTTAGTAGAGGAAGGGACCTCTTCTAATTCTTGTGTAGGAGGGGGTGAAAGGTATCTCTGTGGAGAATGGTATGCCTCCCTCTTTATTTCTGCAACTTCCTTAATGATCTATTGATCTTGAGTAGGGGGCTTACTCTTTATTTTCATGTTGGCTCCTATTGGAGCAGTACTAGTGGATGGAAAAGAACTTGGTATCTTTGACTGAGGAGTAGCTTCTATGTCTAACTTCATGTGAGCAGAAGTAATGAATTGTTCTCATGAGATGTTCCTTTTTCTCAGCTCTTCATAAACCAACATTCTAATCAACCCAAAATGAAAAATACTAGTATCCACAACCTTTGATTTGGATTGAACTCTATCTGACATTTTCCCTATGCTTCTCAACAAATAGAAAGGAATGTTCATTTCATCTTTGCCAGTAAAATGCAACAGAATCCTTATATGGTACTAGTATAATTTATTAAACCTCCCTTCACATGTGAAGTACCTTTAGATGATCCTCAACATCTTATCAAACTGTTCAGCTAGATGACTTCTTGGTACCCCTTTGGACATGTTGTCAGTTTCATACTCTAGCTTAAGGAAGTCTTTGGAAAAGGTTGGATTCAAGGCCATGGATTTAAACCATTTCTCTCATGTGATAGGAATCATCGTGGTTATTGAAATGGAGGTTTCATACACCTCAAAATCTAGGTCCCCTACCTTAGTCTTCAGGCCATCAAAATGTGAGGAAAATTGCCTTGCCACCTTAGGATGACCCATTTGCATGTTTTGATAGAAAGCAAGGCAACCTGCCCTTTGAAAAACTTCTCTAGCCATGGGATTTGCCTCAAACAAATGCATATCTACAGGCTCAGTTCTAACCATAGTACCTCCCTTGTGAGATTTCTTCTTCTGAGGTGTCTCCATGGATCAAGATGAGAGGTCAAAATTTTAAGATGTAGTGAAGGCTAGGAAAACAAATAGAGTCACAATTCAATAGGAAATGATAGTGAACAATGGTTTTCTTTTACCAGGATCTCCCCTAACTCACAATGCTTGCTGGATTTGGAAAAAAATGGCTTCAAATTTCCCTCCCTTGACTGTTTAAATATATTAAAACTAAGGAATAATCATATGGTGAAGGGATCCACTGCGATGATGTTTGAAACCCAGGTTGAAAAACACTCTAATTCAAATGGTAGAGGAAGCAGGGGAAAAGGCAGTGTAGTTTCAACAACGGTTTTAGGTAGCAAATTGCACATATAAGAGGTAAATCTTGCTTGGGCACTCAAAACTCGGGAGCAAGGTAAATGGATATATCATGACTGAGAGACAGGTGTTGTTGACTGTAGGCATATGTGAAAGAGATATTGGTAGGAATTATGAGGGAAAGATCCTCTTCCAATTCTGCAGACACGATCCCTACAAAAACTCCAAGTGATAATTACTACTCGAAATTGATATGCAAAGGAGGGAAACCATGGGATACCTATATAATCGATAATAACATGGAGTTATGAAACATTTAGGAGAGTATCACGAGCATCTCGGCCTCCAAATCCACCTTAGCATCTGATTTTGTAGTGCCACTACCAAATGGTCCGAACTGGAAGTTTTTGCAACACCGAGTTTTGAACTTTTAAAATTTTAAAGGGTTAACAAGTTCATAAATATCATATCCTCAAAGACATATTTTAAGTAACCAAGGTGAAAAAAACAAAGTAGACATGACATTAGTGCTATAATAACAAATCATGGTAAAGGATGAATGATAGGGAGTGCGCTATGAAAACTCCTAGTGAGTTGGCAACACTCTTTTTTCAAAAACTGATTTCACCTTTTAAGAGGACAAAGGGACAACATGGCAAGGATATGGATGTATGAGTGAGGAGAGTGACATTTCAAGTCAAATGAGTCATGGGATGAATCAAGCTTAGTGTCAAGTCATGAAGTGGGTCAAAACATAAACCAAGAAAAATGAACCTCGGCCAAAAATTTATATGAGGATCAAAACTTGAGTCATGACTTAAGACTTAATTTATTCAAGGTAACCTAAGTAAATCACACCTTTAAGAAACAAATCAAAATTTAAAAAAAAATCTAATGGCTTAGAAAAATTAAAACTAAGTGCTAAATACCCAAGGAAGCTTAGTGTAATAACACTTAAGAAAGAAGGTTCTTGGCGCATGTGTCCTGACTTCCATGCCCTCAACAAACTCACCATTAAAGAAAAATTTACCATTCCTTCCATTGATGACCTCTTGGATGAATTGAGTGGCACCCATTTCTTTAATAAACTTGATCTTTGTTTTGGCTACCACCAAATCCATATGAAAGAGGCAAACATTCCTAATACTGCCTTTAGAACTCATGAGGGCCACTATGAGTTTTTGGTCATGCCCTTTGGCTTGTGTAATGTTCCCTCCACTTTCCAAAGCCTCATGAATCATGTCTTTCATCCTTTTATCCATCATTTTTATTAGTTTTCTTTGATTATATCCTCATCTATAACAAAACCTAGACAAACCATCTTGCTCATTGTTATTGGATAAATCCGTAAGTGCGGACACAAACCGATCTCCCTAGATCCACCTGGATCTAGAACAAAGCAAGATAGAATGATACTCTTTCCCTAGATTTTAACTATTGAATGTACTAGGAGGCACGATTAAAGAACATACCTTATGAT
>SNQJ01S0004723.1:188741-263656 GCA_010110895.2 Picea sitchensis | reverse complement strand
GGAAAATCTTTGAGGAATGCTGGAAGTGTGGTAAAACAGGGCAATATAAGAAAGATTGCAAGTCTAAGAAGGTTGAAAAACCAAAGGGATTTGATAGTACATCTTCCACAGAGGCGAAAACCTCCACTGAAGAAGGAGGTGATGTTTACCTAGCATTTACAAGTACACATACAGACCGCGATGCATGGTTGATCAACTCAGGTGCATCATACCATATGACTCCTCACAGGGACTGGTTCTCTGAATATGAAAAATATAATGGTGGTGATGTATTCCTAGGAGATGACTCAACAAAAAAAATCTTGGGACATGGAAGGGTGAAGTTGCTGCTAAAAGATGGAAGGATTAGAACACTCCCTGGGGTTCTGCACATTCCAAAACTTTCCAGGAGCCTAATGTCTGTAAGCAATTTGGATGATGCAGGAGTAGATACTGTATTTGGAAGAAAACACTTGCAAGATGGTACGAGGGGCAATGGTGTTGATGAGGGGAGTTCGGTGTGTGTGATGTATCCAAGGTCGAGCCCTGATGTAAATCTTGCATTATGAATTGTAAGTATGTTTATAGGCTGGTGAGCCAAGTTTATATAAGTTGGTGGGCTTATGTGATTATTAGGCCAAGGAGCCTAAGTGTTGAAGGCCAAGAGCCTGCTTCTGTATATGTAATCATGCAGAACATTAATAAAAATAAAAACGTCGTCGCATGCAGACCGACTACGATGAATGAGTGATGGGGGACTAAGCTTCCACAGAATGGGCAAGGGATTAGGGGCTAGAAGGTGGGAAAAGGGGCTAAGTGTTGAGACTAGGGGCTTAAGTCCTTGAGAATAATATTTAATATTATTCCAAAAGACATGTGAATAATATGTTTTTACCCTAAGTTCTTTTGGAATCACAAGTGACTTCCAAATGGTGGGAGGAGCACACATTGATGGAAGCATGCAGCTTCACAGGTGACAAGTGTCAACCCAAGCCCATGCAAATAAAAGGGCCGAGATGAGCCGTGGTGGGGGTTCCTCCTCCATTCGACCCGACCGTCTGAGCGTGAACCCATCCGACCTCTGCAGAAATACCCCGTACACCCTCTGAACCACAAGCATGTGTTGATTTGGGGAAAAGACTGTGTTTGTTTATGAGAAAGCCGGTACACCCTCTGTTCTGTACTGTCGAGCTGGTATTCGACCCTGCGTGGATTGTTTGTCACGCGACCTGAGAACCAGTGCGTGAGTCTATCCCGTGTTACCGGATTGAGAAAACGGAAGTGTCTCGTTCTTGCTGAGCCTTGTTGTGTTGTTGCACCTGTCTATTGCTATCTTGGGGGTTCGTGTCTGGAATCCCATTGATTGTGGTAGCCGTGCAGTGCTTGTCCATGTGTGGCTTGTTGGCCAGTGCATACAACACTCTCTCTAGGTGAGAGAGGTGGTTGAGGTCGAAAGGACAGGGTGCCTGGCCTGCGAGCGACTCTCTCCAGGTGAGAGAGTGCATGGAGGAAGGAGAGAGCTCCTGGAAGGAATCCTGTAGCTGCCACAGAGCTCAGAGATTTTCGGTCTGGCCTATTGCTAAAACCCAAGGCAAGGGAGGTTAGCAGCCGAAGGACTGTCTAGGTGACAGAGAAGGTGTACACTCCTGGGGTGGAACAAGCATGTGGGGAAGGAGAGTCTGTGGGCAGTGGGTGTAAGTGGTTCCTGGGAGAGAATCCTTCCACTGTGACTGTGTGTTTTCCCTGTAACCTCAGCCTAGCCTAGGATTCCTTGTTTGGGGTGGAGCTTAGTCCCAACTCGGGGGTGACCCATTGCTGAGCTTGATGAGCAGTGTGGTCTAAGGCTGGGAGGATCGTGGAAGGCCTGCACGTGGTTGTGGAATTACCACGGATTCAAAGATAAGTACCAGATCATGCTTTAATTATGTTTTGCATGCATGTGTATTTATATTTATCATGCATTCTGCTGGGAATATGAATTAATGTTAATGCCAGGGATTATTTATGTTAGTAATAATTATTGTGCTTACTTTGAGTTTAAATGTGTTTAATTTGTTTTAAATGCATGTTATAAATAAGTATGAGAATGTTGTTTCCGCAAAGTAGCACCTACCCGGCCAGTGGGCCGCGAGAGCGTTACAGAATGATATCAGAGGGTTATAGCTCAGAATGAAAGGATGTTACAGTATGGTATCAGATCTAAGTAAACCGTCTGAGTAGTGACATGGCCTAGCCTGTTGGTGACTGGGGATGTTACAGTATGGTATCAGAGCCAAGGTTTCGACGCTGAGCCTAGATGGGCCAGTTGAGTGGTCTTTGGACTGAGGGTTTGAGGAGAAATTGTGTTTGGAGGACCAATTTCGGACCTTTGAGTGCTCCTGAGTGTCAAGGAGATTACTTGATCGTGTTAAAATCTCAGGAGGTGTAGCGGTGTTATGAAACTGTAGCCAGTGTGGTATAAGGCCACAGGAAGAGAGGACTCCACACCCGAAGTGTTGGAGCCTTAGGATCTGTTCGAAGGAAAGGAGAACCCTCATGACCGTCAGATCTGGAAAATGTGCGCAGGGTTTAAAAACCCTTTGGAGTTGCAGAGGAACGTGGAAATCGTGATATGCGAAATCTCGAATTCGTCGGGACCGTCCATCGGAAAGGATGTGTGGAGAGCGATCAGTCTTTCGCTAACTTGTAACTTGAAATGGTCAAAGGGTGAGTTTGTGAGAATTCACGAAATGCGAATGCACGATTGGATCATAACCGTCGATCTAAGAGAGATCTGGACAGTTAATTGTCCAGGAAGAAATCGACGTTTCGGGAGATGGGAAGTGAGGAGAGGTGAACACCTCCAAAACCCGAAACCTCGAAATTCTGAAACGATCTACACCGTAGATCATGGGAGAAGAACTTGACCGTTGGATCAAGTAGTTTAGTAGACAGTGATTTCAGGATTTCGACAAATGAAAGTTCGAGATGTGTGGATGCACAAACTTTTGATGCCCGAAACCCCGAAACTCCGAAAGGATCTACGCCGTAGATCTGAGAAAGATCTGACCGTTGGATTTCACTTGGAATGGATGTGGACACACGGGTGTGTACCATGTGCCAGTGGGTTGAGAAGAAAAGCGAGAGTGGTGGGACCTGATGACGTCGTTAAAGGTGACGTGGACCCTCCTGAACGTGCCACGTGCCAACGTGGTTGTGGGTGACAACTGTGCTATGTGGGCTCGGAGGGTAAAGTAAATCGAAATTCCGGAAGTCGGGGGTTGGAAAGGAAAGAAAGTCTGGAAGACTCAAGGACCGAAACCCCGAAACCCGAATTCTCGAAATCCCGAAATCTCTTAATTGGAAGAATCGTAGCGGATTTTAAGGGCGACAGCTGTGCTGTGGGCCCGGAGAGTAAGGAAACCGAATTTTCGGAATTCGGGAATTGGAATGACAAAGGTTGGGAGTCACTACATCGTGAAATCCCAGGTACAGAAGACCCGAAGTCCCGAAAAGTACAGAGTCGAGCAGAGCTCAGAAAATTCGTGAAATTGAAACATTTTCTTAAATTGGATTATTTATGAATGATGAAGGAATTGTCAAGAAACGAAGGCCTGGAAAATTCTAGTCATCTGCACATTGTATTGCAGAAGGTTGACGAGTGCCAGAACTGATTTGAATTGCCACAAAGTGAAAATAAATGGAAGAGACACATAATGCTTCCAGTTCAGAAAACAAAGCTAAGAAGAGATAGCGTAGAGCTTTTGTAAGTAGAGTGTGCATATCAAGCGCAAGGAATGCTTATAGAGGGAACTTGTTTTAAGTTCGAAAGATTATAGGAGACGAGCGTAGAGGGTGCCAGACGGGCACCATAAAGTCTTTCGGAAAACACAGAAGGGTCGAGTCCCTTTGAGACTGAGTTAGTTAAAAGATCAGAGAGAAACAGTGCAAGTTCGCATGTCGAGCGCAAGTGTGCGGCAAGGTGAAGTTAAAATTTCATTAACCAAAGCTTGGGAAGGAAAACACCGTCAAAGCCTTCGAATTATTCGAAATCCTTCAAGTTAGGGAGGAAGTCAATTCCAGAAGAATTGATGCCAAGATATTTGGAAATAAGTCATTGAGAATTTGAATGAACGATCAGAATTCTCTGTGGAGAACTCGCGAAATCATGCGAGCTGTAAGATAGCTAGAAGTTGAAAGGTGGTTAGTGGATGGAGAAACTCGCCACCCTAGGATCCAGAATAAATGTGGGTCATTGATCGTGGTTGGTTTGAACCGTTGGATCATTTCGTGAATTCAGGGGTCGTGAACTTGGAGCGCAAGCCAAATTCTTGGTCACTCCAAGTCTCGAATCGCGAAAAAGATTAACAAGGGTAGAATCGGACGGTGGAGTGCTTCCAGGAAGAAGTGCCGAAAACCCGTGAGCTGTCGAATCCATCCAACTACGAGGAGGATAATGCTAAGAGTCGTTCAGTACTCGAAAACTCAGGGGAGGTATTGAACCGTCGATCTCAAGGAAGATTGAACCGTTGATTCCTTCCATCGGGAAATCGAAAAATCCAAAGTTGGGAGAACAGAGGAATTTGTTCTCGAAAATCCCAAAACGCGAACTTCCGATTCACGAGGAGAGATATAGACCATTGATTCACGACGAGTGTCAGTCGTTGATCTGATGCACTTGAATTTTATGAAGATGAAAATTGAAAAGGGAAGAGAACTGTTTTCTAATTCGTGAACCGCGAAGTCCGGATTCACGAAAAAGAATCCACGCCAGTGGATTACGAGGAGCTTTGAGTCGTTATATCTGACTCAAGTGGATTTTGGAAAACTAGAGATGGGAAGAAAAGAGGAGAAATTGTTTTTCAAAACCTCGAAATGCGAATTGTCGATTCGCGAGGAATTGATTTGGACCGTCGAATCCGAAAAGCTGTGGACCTTTGATCTGAGGCAAATGGGGTTCAGGAGTTCGGACCTCGGGAGAAAGGAGGAGAGCTAATCCTCGAAGTTTGCAAAGGGTAAAGTCCAGTAGCGTTCAGAAGTTGGGCCCTAGGTCTTAGCTAGAGGTCACGCCGGTGGAAGTTAAGAGAAGAGCTAGCACGCGCTAGACTCTTGTTTCGGATTTCGGGATAGAGAGATAGTCAAGGGTGACTCATATCGAAACACTCGGTATGTGAAATCCCGAAACGCCTTTTGGATAAGCACGTGGTCTTAGCCGGTGGCCATGTGGGAGAAACTTGTGCTGCCGCTAGTTCTCACGGGTGAGTTTTCGCGTGAGGCCTGTGGAGTTGTTCCGTGGAGGTTCTAGTAAGAACCTGAAGAGCTGCTCTAGCTCCGAGAGTTGAAGACCCATTGACTGGGAGGTCAGCAGACCCCGCTGAGGTGGGGAAATTGCATCGAAAGTGCTAAGGGCAGGAATAATCATGCACAATGATTACAGTGGAGAGCACACGCAAATTCAGGAATCCTAGAAGAATTGAATACTTCTGGGATCAGCAAGAAAAAGTTCATAGGGAGAAAGAGGTTGTTGCAATTTGTGGCAGCAAGTATGTTATGGCTCATTGGGTCAGCCATAGGAAAGAATGCTTGCATGTTGCAAGTGTTGCTGGCGATGTTGTTGCATAATGAAGGAAGCAACAAAGAGTTGAAGTGTTGGTTATAAGTTTGATAAAAAATCATGAAAGCTTCTACTTCTATCAGATATTCAAGTAGTATAATTTAATGGCAATCATGCAGATATGAGTTTTTATCACTATTTTTGCATAATTGTTGAATGGAAATTTTGGTAAGAATTTTCTTAGCCAGAGCTATGTTATAAAATCACATGATTATATTATTTGAATTCACACCACTGGAGGTGGTAAAGGCTGTAGGCCTGTATTAATTCAAATCTTTTTAGCTTCTGAATGCACACGTTGACATAGTAGAATGTCATGTTAATTTGGTTATGGGGTAATAACCAAAGAATTAAAAGATAAGAACTTGTTACAAGAATGAATGTCAGAAAGCTAGTCACATATGAGACCACGACATGGTTGGATATGGCAAGGTATAGATATGGAAGGATTATGAGCCACACCAGGTACTAAAAGCTTCCTACTTTTAAATAAAACTGAGCTGCAAACTTTTTGCTAACACTAATGAACACCACAGAATTATAATCTTGGTGTAGTGTTCGAGTCGGAAAGGAAGGCATCCAATTAATTGGGAAGATAATAGGAAGTGTATGGAGAATGTGGCAACACATGGGCCAGAATTCCAACTCATGGATGGTGAGATACATGATTGAGATAGAGAGAATTATGTAAATCAATGCAAGGTGCACTGAATAAGAATGCATTGAGAATTGCACTCATGCATAATAAGTGATAGAATTGTATACTTAGTGCAATGGATGAATATGTTTTGTAAGTACATGCATATATATTATTGCATGGAATTAATTATGCTAATGGCGGAAATGTTGCTAACCCCTGAAGTTGAGAACATTTCAGGAACTGTTAAACATTGCAACAGAAAAGTTGCAAGCCAAGTAGTCACAGGAATAGAGACTACATAAAAAAAAAAAAAAAATTATATCCAGAAAATTGCAAATAATAAACTTGTTGTTGTTAATTATGGGCATGCATATGCATAGAATGACGAGTCATTCTATTGGTCAAGTTGTTTGGTAATTGTGATTGAATTGCTAGGTGCCGAAATTCTAAGATTATTGCATAAGATGTTGTACATGTTGAATTATGATGTACAGAAAATACTGACAATTGTTTGTGGTATGCAAGATGAAGTCTTGTAAGAAAATTGTATGCAATTTGGTGCCTGTGGAAAATCACAAGAATGGCTGAATTCATAATATGACAACAACCAATATGAATCATGAAATAGAATGTCATGTTTTGGGAATACAAGTTGAATTTCCTTTCGAACTAAATGGAATTCCTAAATGAATTCTTTTATGTTTTCTCATGATAACTGCATGTGGTTGATGCAGATGAGATGATGTTGATAAAAGTTAAAATGTTGGCTACAAGAGTATCTCAGGAAGATGTTGCTTGGAAACCTTTGAGGGCAATTGAAACTCCTGGAGCCACGATGTTCTAAGACTTCCGGTCTCGCCTGTTGCTGAGCCCAAGGAAGGGAGGTGTAGCACCGATGGACTGTGCTTGTGAAGGTGTATACTCCTGGGTGGGACAGACATGTGGGGAATGAGAGACCGTTGGTTGGAGTACTGCCAAGGTTTGAATGGTTGGAGTGCTGCTAAGGTCTGGTACCTTGGCCTAGACCATGTGGATAAGGATTGTGGACCATCGTTATCTTGGGAAGCCATTGCCTCGATGGAGTCATAGCCCTGCTCCGGGGTGGGAGGTCTTCTCAATCAAAAGATAAGTACAATTCTCTATTTATTGTATGTTGTGTATGTTGTATACAATTTTAATGTAATTAAATTTGTTTGTATATACATATATATACATTGCATATATGCTTGTATTACCACATCCATGACTGTACATAAAGTGTCTCGTATTTCATTACTTAAGAAATATATATACCTGATGCTAATCATGTAATCGATTGGGATATGATCCAGGTGGAACCAGAAGGTGTCCTGCAAGTGCATCATGTGCGCATATTGGACAGGGAAATAAAACAGTTCTGGAATTGAGCTATTGAGCTTGTAAAGGTCCAGTGGACCTGGTATGATCCTGAGGATGTGACATGGGAGCATGACGACGCTATGCAAGTGTAATACCCACATATTTTTGAAGATTTGAGGAATTTGGAAATATTGTTGATGTTGTGTGAAGAAAGTTGCGAAGACGGTGCAAAAAAATAAATAAGGGGAGGGATTGTAATGTCCCCAAGGTAGAACCACGATGTAAATCTTGCATTATGAATTGTAAAGTATGTTTATAGAAATTTTGGTGAGCCAAGTTTATATATAATTTGAGGTAGACTTATGTGATTGTGTGAGCCGAGGCCTAAGTGTGTTGAAGGCCAAGAGCCTACGTTTGTATATGTAATCATACAGAACATTAATAAAATATAAAGCGTCGTTGTGCAGAGCGGCCACGATGAATGAGTGATGATGGGACTAAGATTCCCGCGAGAATGAAGCAAGGGATTAGAAATTTGGAAAGGTGGGAAAAGAGATAAGTGTTGAGCTTAGGGAGCTTAGGAGTCCTTGGGAATAATATTTTAATATTATTCCAAAGACATGTGAATAATATGTTTTACCCTAATTTATTTTGGAATGACAAGTGACTTACAAATTGGGAGGAACACATTGATAAGAGCATGCAACTTCACGAGGTGACAAGTGTCAGCCTTAAGCCCATGCAAATAAAGAGGTAGAATGAGCGATGGTGCCAGAGTTCCCTCCTCCCATTATATAGGCTGGTGAGCCAAGTTTATATAAGCTGGTGGGCTTATGTGATTATTAGGCCAGGGAGCCTAAGTGTTGAAGGCCAAGAGCCTACGTTTGTATATGTAATCATGCAGAACATTAATAAAAATAAAAACGTCGTTGCGTGCAAACCGACCACGATGAATGAGTGATGGGGGACTAAGCTTCCACAGAATGGGCAAGGGATTAGGGGCTGGAAGGTGGGAAAAGGGGCTAAGTGTTGAGCTTAGGGGCTTAAGTCCTTGGGAATAATATTTTAATATTATTCCAAAAGACATGTGAATAATATGTTTTTACCCTAAGTTCTTTTGGAATCACAGGTGACTTCCAAATGGTGGGAGGAGCACACGTTGATGGAAGCATGCAACTTCACAGGTGACAAGTGTCAACCCAAGCCCATGCAAATAAAAGGGCCGAGATGAGCCGTGGTGGGGGTTCCTCCTCCATTCGACCCGACCGTCTAAGTGTGAACCCATCCGACCTCTGCAGAGATACCCCGTACACCCTCTGAACCACAAGCCTGTGTTGATTTGGGGAAAATCCTATGTTTGTTTCTGAGAAAGCCGGTACACCCTCTGTTCTGTACCGTCGAGCTGGTATTCGACCCTACGTGGATTGTTTGTCACGCAACCTGAGAACCAGTGCGTGAGTCTATCCCATGTTGCCAGATTGAGAAAACGGAAGTGTCATGTTCTTGCTGAGCCTTGTTGTGTTGTTGCACCTGTCTGTTGCTATCTTGGGGGTTCGTGTCTGGAATCCCGTTGATTGTGGTAGCCGTGCAGTGCTTGTCCCTGTGTGGCTTGTTGGCTAGTGTATACAACACTCTCTCCAGGTGAGAGAGGTGGTTGAGGTCGAAAGGACAGGGTCCCTGGCTTGCGAGCGACTCTCTCCAGGTGAGAGAGTGCATGGAGGAAGGAGAGAGCTCTTGGAAGGAATCCTGTAGCTGCCATAGAGCTCAGAGATTTCTAATCTGGCTTGTTGCTGAAACCCATGGCAAGGGAGGTTAGCAGCCGAAGGACTATCTAGGTGACAGAGAAGGTGTATACTCCTGGGGTGGAACAAGCATGTGGGGAAGGAGAGTCTGTGGGCAGTGGGCGTAAGTGGTTCCTGGGAGAGAATCCTTCCACTGTGACTGTGTGTTTTCCCTGTAACCTCAGCCTAGCCTAGGATTCCTTGTTTGGGGTGGAGCTTAGTCCCAGCTCGGGGGTGACCCATCGCTGAGCTTGATAAGCAGTGTGGTCTAAGGCTGGGAGGTTCGTGGAAGGCCTGCACATGGTTGTGGAATTACCACGGATTCAAAGATAAGTACCAGATCATGCTTTAATTATGTTTTGCATGCATGTGTATTTATATTTATCATGCATTCTGCTGGGCATATGAATTAATGTTAATGCCAGGGATTATTTATGTAAGTAATAATTCTTGTGCTTACTCTGAGTTTAAATGTGTTTAATTTGTTTTAAATGCATGTTATAAATAAGTATGAGAATGTTGTTTCCGCAAAGTAGCACCTGCCCGGCCAGTTGGCCGCGGGAGCGTTACAGAATGGTATTAGAGGGTTACAACTCAGAATGAAAGGATGTTACAGTATGGTATCAGAGTTAAGTAAACCGTCTAAGTAGTGACATGGCCCGGCCTGTTGGTGGCTGGGGATGTTACAGTGTGGAACTCTGTACAAGTTGTTGGGAAGCACTTATACTAATGGGTGTAACAGTTATGTTGTCCTTGAGTAGACAAATAAAGAAGACAAGACCAATATCGTAAATTCAAAATACAATATTTACATTAAAATAATTCCTAATAAGATGATGTCATGCCCTAGAAGGGTGACGCAAGGCTCATAAAGGTTACATCAAGGTTGAAATGGTGGAATGTTGGGCCTCCAAAGGCCATGTGTCATGATCTCAAGTGCCCAAGTGCCATTTGCTCCATCAAACCCTAGCCCCGAAGATGACGTGAAGGGCTAATGATGACATTTTATGCCTCCAAAGGCCAACGTCCAAGTGGATAAAGGTGCAAGCTCATCCTCCAATGATGCTAGGATGCCTCCAAAGGAAACTTCCTTCATCCTCCATGTGCAACGCTCATCATCAATGGTGTCTTGAACGTGGGTTCTAGCATCCATTTCATGGGCTTCCAAGACCCTATGAAGGTCCTAGTGGCATAGTTCCTTCACGAGTAGCTTTCATTAGGCAAGGTCCTGCAAATACAAACAAGTACACCCTCCAAGGGTCCACAAGTCATATGAATCATGCCAAGTAAACCACATCTGATAAGAGAACCACCCAAACATGTGCATCAAATCCCCCTTTTCAAATTAAAGAAATGCTCAAAGACATTATAAACTTTTCCAAATTTAGGTATGGGAAGGGTGTCGAGGTGCCCTATTAGATAGGCTAATCCATGATGAGCTAGCGTGCATTAGCAAACAACAACCCATAATAACTGTCCAACAAAAGAATATATCAATAAAATCAGAGGATGTATATATACCATGAGGCAACATTAAATAACACTGTACAAGATCATTAGACACAACCGTATAATGAAACTTCACTATTAGTGACAAAAAACATTTTGATACAATATTGTACGAGTGATCACGAGAAACCTGTCACACAGTAAGTAAAATAATCTACAAATTTTAATAACATAAAGTTGTAGTGCAAGGCTGTGTGATTGATGGTGCTTTCATCTTCTCGAAGAGCACGAGCATGGGTAAACCTACCTTTTCTATCGGACCATGCAGCCATTTGCCTACAGATTGGTTTGGGACGCTATGGGGCGGGACAGCCATTTAAATTTAACCCGTTATGGTTAAAGGATGATTCTTTCAATTGCTTGGTCAGATCGACGTGGGCAGATTTTTCTGGTTCGGTGCCTGGAGACCCCCAAGGTAATTTGGTAAAAAAATTAGCTAGTTTAAAGCATCAAACTTCTATTTGGCTAAAAGAAAAAAAACTTGCGGAATAGGCCGCCATTAACAGGATCGACAAGGAGCTGGATACACTACTCCACTTACAATTCCAGGATACTGCCAATTTGAACATCGACTTTAAAATCCGTGAACTGGAGAGAGCCCGATCAACATTCCTACGTGAAGATGAGGAGCGATGGAGATTAAAGAGCAGGATGCTCTGGCTTGCGGGAGGGGATAAAAACACTCGGTACTTTCATCGTTTTGCCAGTGCGCGTAGATCCAAAAAACAGCTGTGGGATATTGAAGAGGAGGATGGCACTACACATCATGCCCAGGAAAACATCAAAGTGGCTGCTGCTAACCATTTTAAAACTTTTTTTCAGGTTCCCAATGCACCAAGCCTCATTTCACAGGTGGAGTTAGCTAGCCGCTTCCCTAACATGGTGACAGCTGAGGAGACACTAGCCTTGGAATCCCCCTG
Organism: Picea sitchensis; assembly: GCA_010110895.2. NCBI lineage: Eukaryota > Viridiplantae > Streptophyta > Pinopsida > Pinales > Pinaceae > Picea > Picea sitchensis. The sequence goes on along the minus strand of SNQJ01S0004723.1, from coordinate 251,896 downwards.
TACAAAGGAGGAATTATTGGCAGTACTCAAGGGTTTCAAAAAAGAAAAGAGTCCTGGACCCGACGGATGGTTGGTTGAATTATACCTTCACTTTTTCGACATTATGGGTCAGGAACTGCTGGACGTCGTGGAGGATGCTCGCATAAGAGGTGTGATAAATCCACAGTTAAACAACACATTTATAGTCTTGATCCCTAAATCTAATCTTCCAAAACACTTCAAAGACTTTCGTCCCATTTCACTCTGCAATCTATGTTATAAACTAATTTATAAGATTATTGCCAATAGAATTCGCCCTTTACTCTCCAAATCTCTATCGGAGGAGCAACTTGGCTTCCTGAAAGGTAGACAAATTTTAGATGCAGTTGGTGTCGCACAGAAATGCATTCACACTTTAAAGTCTAGAAAGAAACAAGCCATTCTTCTCAAGCTGGATCTCAAGCAGGCCTTTGACAGTGTAAATTGGAACTTTTTGCATCTTATTCTGCTGCAGAGCGGTTTTGGGCTTGCCACTACCAATTGGATTTTAGGATGTATTTCCTCGGCAACACTGGCTGTTCTGATCAATGGGGAACCCACTAAAACTTTTCGATGTGAGAGAGGGCTCCGTCAAGGATGCCCTCTATCACCTCTCCTATTTATCTTGATCCTTGAAGGGCTAAGTATCTTACTTAAAAACAACCAAGCGGAGGGCCATCTAACTGGTGTTAATTTCTCGGGTTTGTCACACATCCTGCACATCCTCTTTGTTGATGATGTGCTAATTTTGACTAAGGCCAGTCTTGCGGAATGGTCCCTAATACACTCCATCATTCGTACCTTCTGCGCAGCCTTTGGATTGGTGGTAAATCTTCAAAAATCTCTCTTCCTTGCTTTGAATTCACAGGAGCCCTTCTTAACAAATTTGAGAGATTTGTTTGGTATTGATGCAGCAGACCTAAAGGAGGGGTTTTCCTACCTTGGGTTTTTCATCAAATCCTCCAGATATTCTAACAATGATTGGCTCTGGCTTCTTGATATATTTGAAAGAAGAATTCTTCATTGGTGTAATAATCTACTCTCCATGGGAGGGAGATACATTCTCATAAAAGTCGTTTTGGAAAGCCTTCCGGTCTATTGGATGGCGCTTGCAAAAATCCCGGCCACAGTTCTAAGCTTTATTCGTCAACTTATATTCTCCTTTCTTTGGACTGGTAGCAAGATTACTGGTTATCATCTCTACAAATGGGAGACAATTTCAAAACCAAAGAAGATGGGCGGATGGGGCCTCAGGAATCTGACCTTCTTCCACAGGGCACTCTCGGCAAACACCCTCTGGCGCATTCTTGTGAAGCTGGATCTCTGGAGTAAGGTTATTAAGGAAAAATACTTCCCTCAGTTACCGGTCCACTTCTGGCTCAGATCGGCCTCTGAGAGACCCACAGAAGGCTCGCATATTTGGAAACACCTGCTAAAGACCCTTCCCATCATTCTTCATTGGCTCTCGTGGAATCCTGGTAATGGATTTCTAATTGAAGTGGGCAGGGACAGTTTGTTGGGATTGGGCAAGCATGCCATGCTTTCCACAAAATTGTTGGAGTACCTACACCAAAAAAATATTTTCTTCCTTTATCAGTTCAAGTCATCTCACAGCGGGGGACATTTGAGCAATTGCTGGCTCAGTAGTGAGGAGTTAGATCTGGGTGCTGAACTTGCTCCTGAATGGGATGGATATACACACAGACTTATGGAATCGGGCATTCGCTTATAGGATAGGCCCGACACGCTCTTATGGACGGGAGGGGACAGATCCGGTGCCCTCACTGCAAAGAATGCCTACGACGCTTTAGCTGCTAAACGCTGAACCATTACACCAGAGCGTGGACGCGGCAAGATCTGGAGGAGCGACTGTTCAATTAAGCAGAAATTATTTACCTGGCTATCAATCGAAAACAAACTGATGTTGTGGCCGAATCTCCAAGCCCGGGGATGGGAGGGGCCCAGTCGTTGTAGCCTTTGCTTTTCTCACTGTGAGACGAGCGCCCATGTCTTCATTGAATGCTCTTTTACCAGATCCGTGTGGCATCTCTTAACCCATGCTCTCATGCTCACGTCTAATTGGTCAGGTACCAACCTATCACTATGCTTCCAGAATTGGATGGGGGTCTCAAAGAACCAGGTGAAGCTGCCAATTCTTCTCTGCTGGCATGTTTGGAAAAACAGGAACGCTGCCTTGTTCGAAGATACGTCACCATCTCTTCACAGCGTGGCCAATTCCATCATTGCTGAGATGGCCGTGTGTAGAAAACAGTCACCGGCTACAACACCTTGCAAGTCCATCTTTAACATTCCACTCAATAGAGTTGTGGCCTGGTTTGATGGTGCGGCTCAACAGGATGGCTTATACTGCGGGGCGGGTGGAAAGATTGTCACTAACTCTCAAACTTGTTACCGATGGACACTAAACTGTGGAAACGGTACCAACATGAAGGCAAAACTCATGGGAGCGTGGGCGTCTTGTATTCTGGCAAGTCAATTACATATCAATGAGCTTTTACTGCTTGGTGACTCCAAAATTATCATTGATTGGTTGAGCGGACGCGCAGATTTCCATGTAGCGGACCTAGTGAGCTAGAAAGAGAGAACTCGTGAAGCGACACAGTTGTTCAATTTTCTTACTTTCTCTCACATCTACAGAGAGGAAAATAACGAGGCTGATATTCTCTCAAAAAAAGCATTGTCTTTGCCATCGGGACACATTCGTTATACTAGATGGGAAGAGGGCAATGAGGGACCTACCTCGTTGATCAATCTTTGAAAGGTCTACTTGCCTTGAGAGCTGCCCACCCATGGGATCGGCAATGGTCTCGTTGTGACTAGTTACACCTTTGTTTTGTTTGGATAGTTTTGCTTCATCGGCTTAGTTCTTGTTTTTCTCGTGATATAGCCATGTACACTATTATATCCTTTTGAATATAAAACATATTTTTTTCGTTGAAAAAAAAGGCTGTGTGATTGAATCCTCTAGCCATGGAATAAACTTTTTGGTCAGTCAGTGGAGGACTAATCAATTTAAGTTGTTGCTAAAATAATGTAATGGATAAACTTTTTGGTACAATATGGTGTGAGTGCTCATGGGAAACCTTACACAGTAAGTAAACTAATCCACAAATTTTAATAACATAAAGCTGTGGTACAATTACGTGCGAATGAATCATGGACACATGGAATTAACTTTTTGACGTTTAGGTCGTTGAGTTGAGGAGTAATCGAGTAAAGTTGTTTTCTGAAATATTAATAATAATAATCAATAAACAACTCCATCGAATAAACTTTTTGTTCAGTGAGTGCAGGAGTAATCAATAAAAGTCGTTGCTGAAATAATGTAAGGGAATAAACTTTTTGTGCAAAATGATAATCACAAACTTATTCTTATTGCTATTCCACCTCCTGGATTTGGTTGGGAACGCAACAATTGCTTCTCCTTTATATATTTCAACATCCCATCGAATCCAATCCAACTTATCATCTATTAACTTCCTCTTCCCCTCGGCATATATACCCATCTATCTGCCTCTYCTTGGCTTTGCTCCCTGCTTTTGTATTCATATWCTGGTCTGTTTTCTCTGTTCTAGAATGCTCTGYTGTTTTTATATTCATAGTCTGCTGTGATCTACTCTGGTCTCAGAAAGCAATCGATACTGTGACGGGAACCRCAACTAACGAAGATTGRCAACATAGCTATATATGAGTGGAAGCTTGCTTTAAGTCAGATGAAAACAGTGGATTCAAATTTTCCAAGTACTCATCCAAGTGTTGATCAAGATTTGTATCAGCGATTGAAATGGAGTTATGAGGGTTTGAGAGTTGGTAATCTGGAAAACGGTTTTCTATATTGTGCCATGTTTCATGAAGATGCATTGATTATTCTATTGGTGCAGATGTGGATCGCGGAAGGTCTGGTTAAGAACAAAGACAATGAATATGTATTGGGCAAGGGGCACAGCTATGTAAAGTTCCTTGTAGATCGTTGCTTGTTACAGTTCAGGAGAGTTGTATTTCAACTCGGAGGTGTAATTCAAGTTCACGATGTAATCAGTGATATGACAATTTATATTGGAGAGAACCACAAAACCTGTATATTGAGGGACAAGGCTAATGCTTCAACATTTCCCGACATCGAGTCCATCGGTAGTGATTGCAGAAGAATATCAATTTGGGGCAATAATGGTAATAAAGGAGAGATTCAGAAGCATTTTTCTTCAACATTCCTTTAAGTTTAGAGTGTTGGACTTATCTGCATCAATGACCAAATCATTGCCGATATCATTGTAGCTGTTGTCACAACTTGAGTTTCTAAATTTGAGTTGGACCGAAATTGAAGATGCAGTGAGTTAAAATCCTTTAACGTTTCAAATAGAGGAGCTTAAGAATTTGAAATATCTCAATCTTTTTACTTGTATTCATTTAAAAGTGATTCCAACTGAGATTAGATTAATTCAAAATGTAAGATCCTGTCTGAGCAGAAATGAAAAATGAATTTAGAAGAAATACATTGATATCATTGAAGTTTTCATTGAAATTCCCGAGCTTTTTATCTGTATCATTTAACTTCAGATATTTTTTATTTCCATGAGATTTTTTTTAAATATAGAAATGATTTATTATATTAAGTTTTCTTTTATAAACTAGTTTTAAGAATAAATCATTTTTTTTAATAGTAAATTCTGTGCATTCTAATGTTAAATGTAATTTTTCATATAAAATCATTTTATTATTGAAAAGATATATTTACTAAAATAAAAATAAAAAATCATATAATTTATTAATATTATAAAAATTAGATTAAATATTAATTTAATCTACATTATTCTTTATATTAAGATTGCAGTAAAAAAGAAGTATTTTCATGATTAGATTTCAGTAGTTGGTTGGATGGCTAGACTATTTTGCATTTCATTGTAATATTTGCAATTTCTTTAAAAATGTTGTTAAATTAAAATGTTTTTCCTGGTTATCTGTCTTGAAGTTTGTTTTAAAAATGTTGCTAAATTAGAATGTTATTCCGGTTATCTGTCTTGAAGTTTGTTCATTTAAATGTTATTTCTGGTTATCTGTCTTGAAGTTTGTTCATTTAAGATAACTCTGCATTCATTTTGTTGTTTATCCTTAACACCCGTTGCAATCTCATCAATGATGTGCTTGCTTTTGTTTTCTCTGCCTTGTGTACTTTCAAGTTCTAACCTGTTAGAATGACACTCATTATAAAGATTCATTATGATACTCTGGATAGTGTCGTTCCCCTTCAATTTTATTGTCAAAACTCAATCTCAATCTTCAAATTCTCCAATTCAATGTAACCTTGACCGGCATGCACCATCACCAAAACTAAATTCAAACACAGTATATTATTATAAACCTTGACTGGCATGCACCATCACCAAAACTAAATTCAAACACAGTATATTATTATAATATCGATTTAGCATTTCAATTGATTTTCAACTAACAGCATCATAAAGATTCATTATGATACTCTGGATAGTGTCGTTCCCCTTCAATTTTATTGTCAAAACTCAATCTCAATCCTCAAATTCTCCAATTCAATGTAACCTTGACCGGCATGCACCATCACCAAAACTAAATTCAAACACAGTTAACAGCTTGGAAGCACATGCAGAATTAAAAGACACAAGCACACACAAGGAAGACTGAATATGCACAATCAGCGCTTCAATTACGCTGCAGATTTATGACATTATATACTTAGTGCTTCAATGGGCTTCTATTGCTAAAAACAATTATTGGGTTTAAAACTCTTCCTTCAAATACTAAATACAAATGCTTATTTGTCTAAGTCTCAGCGAGGTTTATAAGAACTAAAGGAGAATTCAAAACAACAATTAAACTCAACCCTGATTTCTTTTATCTCACTGTTACCTTGTTCTCTTCAGCTATTGTTTCCTTCTCTCTGTTTTTCCTGTTCTTGGCTTCTTCTTTGTATTTTCTTCTTTTTCCCCGAATTATTTTTTGTCCCTCTTCTTCTCCGTTTCTCTCTTGTCTTCATGAGGGGAATAATGAATAATCCCTCCACCAAAACTTAGTGTATATCCAAAGTTCCTCTCCTGCATTAAACTTTAACTAACCTCGCAAATACTCAGCCGCCAAAACAAAACTATCCTGCGAAGGCTTGAGGACAATCCGATGAGGATTGGGCGGATGATTGGATCTTCTTCAGTGGCTCGACCACAACTCCTCTGCCAAACTTTTGGACCCCTGCAATAGCTTTGGAGTCATTGGATGGTGATTGGGTGGACGAGGGAGATCTCCTCGGGGGGGCAATCAGATGCCCCTGCATCAGACTCTCTTTTCGATGATCAGTGCTTCCATGGTCTTTTCCCACGTAAAAGATTAGAGTGAGTAGTTTCAAAGTCCGAAGAGCAAATTCTTCACCAAAAGAAAATTTTCATTCAACAACAATTGTGATACATCAATATGCCTACAGCAATATTTTATCCAATCGCAAGGCCTGGCTGCTGCAGCTTAAAAAAATAGCAGACAAGCCTGGCCAATCTATGAACATGAAAACAAAGATGAGAACCTATCCAAAAGATGAACATGTTTTAGCCATAAACTGGGAATTAAATTTCAATTCATCCAAACATCAATTTTGCAGTTTTTCCAAATCCAAGCTTTAGGAATTTTCCATGAAATGACCACCAATGGAAGAAGCTACTCTGTAAAAGAGTTGCATGATGGGAATTGCATGAATCCAGAAGTTGACTTCATCTGTGCCCTTTGAAATTTTCCATGAGCTAACTAAGATGCTTTGAAGCAGAAAGAGTAACCACTTTTGTATCATGTATATTCTCAAGGAAATCTATGTTTTCTTTGCATTCCATTTAAAGGTGGGTTTAAATAACGTGCATTTTACAAGATTGTTTTAGTGGTAGCTTGTAACAATATGTTACTAGTGAGAATTTAACTTGGATAAAGAGAATAACAACATTTGTCTCAATCACCCAAACTAAACCCAATTGACAATCACAAAGTCATTTATATATGAAGCTTACCATAGTTAAATCTTTCTTATTTATATTTTGAAATTCTAACATACTTGTCTGATGAAAAAGAGAGAATCACAAGTCATTCACTTTATCTTCCAATCAAGAAACCATTACACAATTATATTCTGTCACTTTATCTTCCAATCAAGAAACCATTACACAGTTATATTCTAAGTGAGTTTATGTATGAAGCTTATCAATGTTGGATTCTCTTAATTTCATTGAAAATTTGATATACAATTTGAAATGTATTTTATATCAACTGAATTTAATTTAAGTGGTCAATAGTCAGTCACTTTATCTTTTAATCAACAAACCATCACAAAGTTATATTTTAAATTAATTTATGTATAAAGTTTATCACTGTTAGATTTTTTTAATTTTAATGAAAATTTAATATATATTTTGAAAATCTTTTTATATTAATTAAATTTAGTTTAAGTAGTTAATACAAACATCCGAACACTACCATTTCCCAAAAAAATATCCAATAAATTTAAACTAAAAATCATAAGTTGAACTTGAGAAAACGCCATGGTAATATGCAAGCCTCTCCAATATAATAGGAATAAGAAATTTGAGATGTTAAAATCATCGATTTCTTAATAACATTAGACCCTATAGAAGTAACAAATGGCATACAAGATGGAAATCCGTTTGTGAATAGTGCCATGTTTCATATATTCATGAAGGCTTACATGAAAACTTTTGAAAAGGATAGGATAAACATGACATGTAGACCTAGGATATGGTTCTTTATCAGTCCAATCTAAATCTTTCGAATCTCGAATCTGTAGTGTTGGGGACTTGCTAGAACTTTGTCAGGATTTTAGTTTATGGGACTGATTTGTAAAATTATTGGATATATCAGATTTCATGGAACTTTCCTAAAAACAACATTCATTTCTGAACTTTAAAGCATCTTCATTTTCTTAGCCCAATATAAAGGAGCATGAGCAACTACGAGAAGCTCCCACAATAGTTCACTAATANTTATATTCTGTCACTTTATCTTCCAATCAAGAAACCATTACACAGTTATATTCTAAGTGAGTTTATGTATGAAGCTTATCAATGTTGGATTCTCTTAATTTCATTGAAAATTTGATATACAATTTGAAATGTATTTTATATCAACTGAATTTAATTTAAGTGGTCAATAGTCAGTCACTTTATCTTTTAATCAACAAACCATCACAAAGTTATATTTTAAATTAATTTATGTATAAAGTTTATCACTGTTAGATTTTTTTAATTTTAATGAAAATTTAATATATATTTTGAAAATCTTTTTATATTAATTAAATTTAGTTTAAGTAGTTAATACAAACATCCGAACACTACCATTTCCCAAAAAAATATCCAATAAATTTAAACTAAAAATCATAAGTTGAACTTGAGAAAACGCCATGGTAATATGCAAGCCTCTCCAATATAATAGGAATAAGAAATTTGAGATGTTAAAATCATCGATTTCTTAATAACATTAGACCCTATAGAAGTAACAAATGGCATACAAGATGGAAATCCGTTTGTGAATAGTGCCATGTTTCATATATTCATGAAGGCTTACATGAAAACTTTTGAAAAGGATAGGATAAACATGACATGTAGACCTAGGATATGGTTCTTTATCAGTCCAATCTAAATCTTTCGAATCTCGAATCTGTAGTGTTGGGGACTTGCTAGAACTTTGTCAGGATTTTAGTTTATGGGACTGATTTGTAAAATTATTGGATATATCAGATTTCATGGAACTTTCCTAAAAACAACATTCATTTCTGAACTTTAAAGCATCTTCATTTTCTTAGCCCAATATAAAGGAGCATGAGCAACTACGAGAAGCTCCCACAATAGTTCACTAATATAACTACTCATCAAACAAGATTTTTGGCACGCAAGTTTTTTCGAAGGTGAGCTGGAAATATTCTTAGCAGTTTTCATTAGCTAAGTTGACCCCACTTTCCCAAAGATTCTGCCATCCATGCTCTTTGTACCTGAAGGTGTTGGAGCAAGCTTACTTGTGACTTTTTTCATGCATTCTCTAAACGTAAATACTTGTGTAGTCTTCTTTGCATCTTGTTCAATGTGGAGACATGTAGACATCAACTCTTTCTCTGTTTCTTAGATTAACTATTTAGAAAATCTGAGGCAACTGATTCTATTTTTTGATGCTACTTGGACTTCAATGGACTCGTTCTCCTGGGCAAAGGTCAGTCTTCTTCTTGTGATTTGGCTGGGTAGCATTTTACCTTTTCAACCATCCAGCTACCTACATTCATGTCTGCCTCTGGCCATTTCTGAGGGATTTGAAACAGTCTCTTCAAAAGCTTTGTCTTAGAACCTGCGAGTTCAAATAGTGTTTCATGGTGGCCATCTATGTCCTATTGCGCAGATCCACTTCCTCCAATCAAGTCATCATTGTTCCTTGTTTTCATTTTTTTTGGTTGATTTTCCTCTCAGTTAGAATGCTGTAGGTTAAAAATTCTACGAAATGAAGATTTTTTTGGGGATATTTACTCGAAATCTGACGAGAAATTGTTGGATTCGTAGATTTAAGTGATTATTTCTGTAGAATCCGAGTGCCCTGGGAGTTTTTCAACATGCTGAATTCATTTCTGCCAACAAAAAATAGTGATTCGTGTAAATTTTTATCATCCCAGAAAAAAGCCATTTTGTAGAACAGTTAGCCAACTCCTTTTAAAATGCCATAGGCTAAAGATTCTACGAAATGAAGATATTTTAGGGGGATATTTACTCGAAATGGCCAGAAATTGTTGGATTCATAGATTTAAGTGATTATTTCTGTAAAATCCAAGTATCCTGGGAGTTTTTCAACATGCTGAATCCATTTCTACATTCAGAAATAGAATCTGAACAACAAAAAATAGTGATTCGTGTAAATTTATATCACCCGATTTAGGTAAAAAAAACTATTTTGTAGAACAACTAACCAACACCTTTTAAAATCCCTTATATTACACTATCTTGAAACCTACCTGGATTACTCTCTCGATAAGTAATACCTCGAGCGGGTGCAGACGTTGGAAAGCCCTGATTATCTAAAGATGCAGTTTGAATGCCTCAAGTCCCTAAATCTTACCAAAATATACAAGTTTCTGAGAAGGATAACAGATGCTTGTGCACAAGCTACGGTGATTTCAAGGTCGTATTCAATAGGGGAAGATTCAACAAAACTCCTAATAATTGAAAGGAACTTTGAGGGATCCAAAGAATAAATGGCATGGGAAATCTCTATATAATTATCCATAATTGCATCCTAACGCATTCCACTGTTGGCTATACCTTTGTTTTCAAGTATGTGTCCAGCTCCTTCAACGGACGAGAACAATTTATTCAGAAATTCAATCACTTGTACAGTCTTCCAGTGCATTGCGTAAAGCCTTAGCACTGGTCTGCTTTGCATTCTCTTCAAAATGAGATTGAAAAGGTATCCATTAAGATTAGTAGCACCAATAAGTATCATCACTTAAAGAAAAAAGACACGGACAAGAATTGGGTTTTTCTTGGATACTCTAAATAAAATGGAAATTGACATTTTTTTTTAGGGAAGTTCAATAAAAATTATATTGGATTGATGAAATTGTAAATATTGGATTGATTAACATTAGTAGGGGTATTTGAATGTGTTGAATCCATTTTTACATTAAATACAAAAATTTCATCCATCCAAAATTGCAATTTTTGTGAAGATTTTCTAGCTAAATTCAAATGATAATAAAGAGGAAATTTTTTTGAAAATTAAAATGTTTTAACTTATTTTTAACAAATTATCATTTTGAATTTTTTTTTTGTTTTCTAAATCAATGAGAGATCAAAAAATTATCAAGCTACCTTGGATGGCTAGTTACTCTACCCCATACCAAGAACCCAATGGAGAGTTTATGCTCTCACACATAATTAGCAAGAATAAAATTTTCAACTTCCGGCACATCAAATGCTTCCTTATTTCCTTTTGGGTGCACTATGTCCCTCAAAATAGAAACTTCTAGTTCGTGATCAAGACCTATTTCATCAGAGGTGCCTTTCTCATCGACAATGCTTGAATCTACTGTCGATATAAACTTTTTTCTACGAACGGTTTTTCATTGTTCTCAGCTTATAGTTTACCTTGAACTTGCTTCATTAGTTCCACTTCATCCTATGAAGGAGAAAGGGCATCAACACATGATTCAGCCTCTAGGTCATGTTGCACATTAGAAGGTTGGCCCCCAAGTTCTCCTTCTAGCCCTTTATGATTTGTGGGAAAGAATGGGGACTTTAACCACGTGGCATGTTGTTGTATGGAGTTTAGTGACACAAGTATTGTGCTAGAGATGTGAAGTTTGGATGAAACCTTGAAACCTTTCACAAAGAACCTAGCTAGAGAAAATTCACACATAGCTTGCAAAAAGAACAAGAGAGAAAGAAGCAAGAATGAGAGAAAGAATTGAGAATGAATGTGTTAATTGTAGTACACGAGTGAGTAATAAATACATGAATAATCCCTAATAATAGGTGAATGTGGCATAGGTAGCTTCATGGCTAAGAGAATGTGCCATAGTCAGTGATCTAGAGTGATGTAGACACTCACTGACAGAAACACGAGTTATATGCCACCTAGTCTAAGTCAATTGTCAATGTAAACCTTAGTTAAATGAGTCACATGTGTGGAGGAGAGAGAAAATCATGCATGCACACTACATGTGCCCTCCTAGCCTCATGCATCAGATATGCATCCTCTTGGTGAGAAAAGAAACTATTGCATGTCTGAGTTTTCATCCACTAGTTAATTGAACTCCTAACTAAAGTCTTACTAAAGTCAAACTAAAAAGGAGAAGTGCCCCTATTTTTTAAGGGAAAAAACCTAAAAAATAAGAGACCCTCACACTGACTAGCAAACTTAGTCAGAAATAATTAATAATCAATAGGTGAATGAGGTGAGTGTGTAATATATCCAACACCCCCCCTGAACACGACTATGGTGTAAATAAAGAATGGGTCCTAACTACAAGGCCATGTTAGGTACCCATTTTATAATGCATCTAAATGAATAAACACTGAAAAAAATGAGGAAAGAGGGAAAACCTCATAGGAACCCCCCCCTCCGTCCGCCTCCCCCTCCCCCTCAAAGTACAATGCATAAAAAATGAAGAAGGAAAGAAAGATAGTTGCTAAGCAACTATGTCCTTCACTCCAAGGAGACCTTACAAATGTGCAAGTTTATTCTCAGTGAAGATTTTGTTGAAGATGTAGATGTCTGTACAAATATGACGAAGTAGATGTACCAGTGAGATGTCCTCATATATCCACTTTCTCTTATTGAAAATAAGAAGATCAAAATCTCATCCCATGTCATGTTTGGGTGAAACTTTGCAAATCATGCGGCCGTTTCTAGAAAAACCCTGGAAATTTGTTGATTTTAAAATGTTGATAACTTCACTTCTCGGACTCTGTTTTGGACGATTTTTTTTTAAATTGGGTATTTTTCCAAGAGGAATTCAAATATCCAATTTGTTTCTGCAAATTGTGCTTATAAGGTTTCAAAATTGAATCTGAAGTGCGCCCCCCTTTTTTCCTTGAAAAATCTACAAAAAGACCAAAAAATTCTTCATTTCTTTGGCCAAAGAAAGAGCTCCACTCTAATCTGGATTGGAGGAGACATCGTCTTGAATGTTTGGAGCAAGAGGATGTGTAGAAGTCTTTGCATGTGGCTCATGAGATGCATGCATGGGAGTCTCTGCATGTGGCTCTTGGGATGTATGCATGGCACATGAAAAAGTCTCTTCAAACTAAGAAGCTTGTTCTTCCGATGGATTTTATATTGGCTTTGTCTTGTCAATATCCTGCATGTATTCTTCAAAATATTCCTTTATCCCGAATAGAACCTCCAATTTGGTCCATACTTTGTCTGGAGTTGAAAGTGATAAGTCCTCTACATGATATTGAATTTTAGAAGAAACAGACATGTAGATAAGTCTAAAAGCCATATATTGTTTGTTGAGAAAATCATTTTTCTCATCAGCAGAATCAGGCTCTACTTCTATTGTCATGGTTATTCGGTATAAGCCTCTACATTTGAGAAGAAATAGAATATTTGGTTTCCACTTTAAATAATTTTGTGGCACAAGAAGTGATGACGGTGGAAATTACACTCTTTTTTACTATTGCAATCTTATGTACCTGCAAATAAGTGCTTATGCAACTTCTCTTAGAAACAAAGCTTTGATACCATGTGAAGTTTGGGTGAAACCTTGAAACCTTTCATAGAAAACCTAGCTAGAGAAAATTCACACAAAGCTTGCAAAAAGAACTAGAGAGAAAGAAGCAAGAATGAGAGAAAGAATTGAGAATGAATGTGTTAATTGTATACATGAGTGAGTAATAAATACATGAATAATCCCTAATAATAGGTGAATGCACCATAGATAGTTTCATAGCTAAGATAATGTGTCATATTCAGTGATCTAGAGTGATGTAGACAGACACTGATAGAAACCAAAGTTATCTACCACCTAATCTAAGTCAATTGTCAATGCAAACCTTAGTTAATTGAGTCACACGTGTGGAGGAGAGAGAAAAGCATTCATGCACATGATATGCACCCTCCTAGCCTCATGCATGAGATATGCACCCTCTCGGTGAAAAAACAATTGTTGCATGTATGAGTTGTCCTCCACTAGTTAATTGAACTCCTAACTGGAGTCAAACTGAAGAGGAGAAGAGCCCCTATTTTTTTTAGTAGGTGCCCTATTTTTCAGGAAAAAAATCCTAAAAAATAGGATACCCTCACAGTGACTAGCAAAATTAGTAAGAAAGAATTAATAATCACTAGGTGAGTGAGGTGAGTGTGTAATATTTCCAACAAGAGAGTGGTATCATAATTGTTTTTGAAAATATCCTTGGTCAAGGAGTGAATTAATGAGTGGATAAACATAATCTTTTTGACAAGGCTAGTTTTTTTTTTTTTTTCAAGCGAAACAAAATTCTCTCTTGACTAAGTCATTTTTTCAAAATTCCAATGTTTTGGTTGTCTTAAAATGGGCCAAACCCACTAAGAGAAAATTTACAAGATCAAAGTTCCCATCAATCAAGAAGAACTATAACCTCTGCTAACATTCCTACCAGATTCAAGGAATAATTTATGTTGGAAAGGAGATGATTATGTCGATAATAATATGATAAGGAGAACATATTTATGTGCTCGACCAAAGTTTCAATTCAGTCTTAGAAGAGGACACAACACTAAAAAATGAAAACACACTTTTTGAGGGGTGAGGAAACGTTAAGTATGGCTTGCCTCAAAAAAGGGAGGGTGAGGAAACATTAAGTGTGGATCACCTGAACTTATTAACTTACTCCCTTGGTCAATGATAATGTGTTGAATTCTTTGTGTCCCCTATGACAAGGAATTTCCTCATGGTTTTCCTTCCTATATGTTCAATACATATGACCTCCATCCATTGAGTGCACACTTAAAGAACCTTGGCCATCTCGAAACATATTTAACAAAAAATGATTTATTCAACATGACAAACATCACAGGACACAACACTAAAAAATGAAAACACACTTTTTGAGGGGTGAGGAAACGTTAAGTATGGCTTGCCTAAAAAAGGGAGGGTGAGGAAACATTAAGTGTGGATCACCTGAACTTATTAACTTACTCCCTTGGTCAATGATAATGTGTTGAATTCTTTGTGTCCCCTATGACAAGGAATTTCCTCATGGTTTTCCTTCCTATATGTTCAATGCATATGACCTCCATCCATTGAGTGCACACTTAAAGAACCTTGTCCATCTCGAAACATATTTAACAAAAAATGATTTATTCAACATGAAAAACATCACAGGTTCAAATCCAACACCTAAATTTCTAAAACCAAAGAGACACAGAACACACTTTGCAATTTTTAAACACAAAATTTTTGTCCAAAATTTTCAAAAATAATGGTTTGGTAAACAATTTGACTTTTCCAAGCCATTTTAGTATGCTATTGTTTGGAGATTTGATTTGTCATTTAAATTGACATATGCTCTTTTGAATGAATATTTTACTCTTGTAGAGATTGTTGAGACCTAAATAATTCTAATGGATATTTTACTCCTATAAAGATTGTTGGGACCTAAATAACTCTTGCACTTGAACATGATTTTTCCGAATGAACCATCAAAATCCAAACTAGAGGCACCAAAAGTCTCTCACCCACCCCATAATGGCTTTAAATTGGATTTTTTCCCTATTTTACAACGAATTCCCAATCTTTTGTGCCAAAACCCCTTTTTTCTAATCAATCGTGGCACCAAAACCCCAAATCTCCAATAGTGGACTATGTGTGGTTTGGGAGAATGAAAGAAATAAATGTTTATTTTCATTTGTTTTTTTGTTTAGTTTGTTTATGTTATAAATCTATTATTATATAATATTAATTATATGTGTGTAATAAATCAAAGCTCACTCAATGTCCTTTAAGTTAGCTAGCTCCAAGGGTTATCTCAATTGGTTAAGCCATCTTCCAAAGGCATGTTTTCGATGGGGACGCCATATGCCATAGGTTCAAATTCCAATGTTTTGGGTGTCTTAAAAGGAGCCAAAACCACTAAGAGCAAAGTTCCATGATCAAATTTCCCATCGGTCAAGAGGAAATATAACTTTTGATAACATTCCTACCAGATTTGGGGAAGAATTTCCATCGGAAAGGAGTTGATTATGTCGATAAGAATGTGATACGAAGAGGACATTTATGCACTCAACCAACATTTCAAATCAGTCTGAGAAGAGGACGCAAAACTTGAAAATGAAAACACACTCTTTTATAGGTGAGGAAACCTTAAGTGTGGCTCGCCTAAAAAAAGGGAGGGTGAGGAAGTGTTAAGTGTGGCTTGCCTCAACAAAGGGAGGGTGATGAAGCGTTAAGTGTGGCTCGCCCAAAACTTATTAACTTACTCCTTTGGTCAATGACAATGGGTTGAAGTCTCCATACTTGGTCTAGCATATCATGGCCTATCTTATGTCTCCTATGATAAGGAATTACCTCATGGTTTTCCTTCCTATACATTCAATACATATGACCTCCATCCATTCAATGCACACTTAAATAATATCGGCCACCTTAAAAATTATTTAACAAAAAATTATTTATTCAACATGACAAACATCACATGTTCAAAATTCCATTGTTTTTGGTGTCTTGATATGGGCCAAAACCACTAAGAGAAAAGTTCCATGATCAAAGTTCCCATTGATCAAGAGGAACCATAACTTTTGCTAACATTCCTACTAGATTTGGGGAAGAATTTTGTTGGAAAGGAATTCATTATGTCTATAAGAATATGATAAAGATAGGCCATTTATGCAATCGACCAATGTTTCAATTTAGTATTAGAAGAGGACACAACTCTCGAAAATGAAAACACACTCTTTGAGGGCTGAGGTAATGTTAAATGTGTCTCACCTCAACAAATGTAGGGCAAGGAAACATTAAGGGTGGCTTGCCTCAACAAAGGGAGGGTGAGGAAACATTAAGTGTGGCTCACCTGAACTTATTAAATTAATCCCTTGGTCAATGACAATGGGTTGAAGTCTCCATCTTTGACCTAGCATTTCATGGCCTATCTTTTGTCCCATGTGACAAATAATTTCCTCATGGTTTTCCTTCCTATACATTCAATAAATATGACCTCCTTCCATTCAGTGCACACTTAAAGAGCCTTGGCCATATCAAAAAATATTTAACAAAAAATGATTTATTCAACATGACAAACATCACAAGTTCAAATTCCGCACCCAAATTACTAAAAACAAAGAGACACAGAACAAACTTTGCAATTTTTAAACACAATATTTTTGTCCAAAATTTTCAAAAACAAAGGTTTGGTAAACTATTTCACTTTGCTAGGCCTTTTTAGAAGGCTATTGTTTGGATATTTGATTTTTCATTTAAATTGCCATGTGCTCTTTTGAATGGATATTTTACTCTTGTAAATATTGTTGGGACCTACATAAGTCTAATGGATATTTTACTCCTGTAAACATTGTTGGGGCCTAAATAAGTCTTTCACTTCAACATGATTTCTCTAAATCAACCATCAAAATCCAAACTAGAGGCACCAAAATTATCTCTCCAACCATGTAGTGGCCCTAAATTGGAAGTTTTCCCTATCTTACAATGAATTCCCAATCATTTGTGCTAAAACCTCTTTTTCGAGTTGATCGTGGTGCCAAAACCTCAAATTTCCAATAGTGGACCATGTGTGGTTTGGAAGAATGAATGGATTAAATGTTTATTTTTATTTTTTATGTTTAGTTTGTTTATGTTATAAACTTATTATTATATATCATATTAATTATATGTGTGTAGTGAATCAAATCTCATTCAATGTCCTTTAAGTTAGCTAGCTCCAAGGGTTAGCTCAATTGGTTGAACCATCTACCTAAGGCATGTTGTCGATGGGGACGACATATGTCATAGGTTCAAATTTGGTAGAGTCTTTCAAGGTTACTGGTCGCTATTGTGGTTGACGATTGAGCTACCCTCCATCTTGATGGGGATATATTTCTTGTAAATTTATTTATTAGAATAGGACTAAAGCATATAATATAATGTTTAGGATATATATTATAATTAATTTAGCATGTAACATTAATATATAAATTTAGTTTTACATGATGTAAATATACATAAGGATAAAGGGACACAAATAAATAAGTCTAGATTAGTATAAGGTTTAAACTTAGTGCAATATGGTCACAATTGGCAAGAGTGTATATGAGCTTGGAATTCATAATTATACATGTTATCATGGTATTTTTAGTTGTGCAAATCCCAACACAAGGTCACCAAATCTTGTGTAACTATGGGATATGCTACCACTGTCACCTTAGTAAAAAATACCCTCGTTTTAGTGATGGAGGAGGTCCACCACAAGGGAGGATTCCTTGGTGACCTCAAGGGATCAAAGTAGCAAGTTTGTTAGCCAAGCCTACCGCCCACTCTCTTTATCACCTAATGAAAATTCTAGGTTCATGAAATGGATGGGGTATTGAGCAGTTTGAGTACCTGCGCAAAACAAGAACACTTATAGCATATATATGATTGATTTCCAATTATAAACATGCAATCAAAACCTGATAAGATACTAGACAATGATAATTTATTATAGCTGGTACAAAATTGCAGCAATACAATAGTTTATAACAACAAGTACAAGTTTGTAATAGCAGCAATAAATATGCCTCAGAAATGCAACAATTAACTTGAATAGAAATTCAACATTTCTTGGTAGATTAATACCCAATTGTTATATGCAATTTCTGGTAATTTTAGGCCACCTTTAGATCAATGTATGCAGTAAATAAGAGAGTATTTGGATGGTTGTAGAAAACTTTTGCAACAATAGAAAGTTTGCAATCAAATTAGCTTAAGTTAGTAGATATCTTGAGAGATTGAGAATAAAGAGTTTGTGTATCACTTTCACCACAAGATAGATTCAATGATTAGTGCCTTAGGGCTATGGAGTCTTGATAACATCAACGCAATATATTTTGGAGATGAAGATAGTAAAGGCTAAGAGGTAGGGATTGAACTCTAAGGTGCTATCACATTAGGGCCTTTAGGTTCAAACATTAAGGAGAAGGATTACTAGAGTGCAATTACTTTTGGGCTCTAGCAACCTTTTCTCCCTTCTTAGGTACTTCAACTAGGTCACAATCAAGAGTCTAGATTCAAACTCCTAAAGTAATAGCACTTTAGGGCTTTAGGAGTCTAACCCTAGGTAGGAATTCCTTCACAAATTTATGGATGAAATTAACCTTGTGAGAAGAGGAAGCACTTATGCTCCTCTCTTAGGGTTTTACCAAGCAAGATCTTCAATATGAACAAGTAAAATTCAGCATGAAACATTCAATAGCATGAAATCAAATTGCAGAAATTTACTTACTTCACCAAGATATGACAAGAATAAACCCCAATTGCATAAATACCATCCAAAAATCAGAAAAGAAGCATCCACACTTGACCTCCAAGAGATAGTGCATAAGGTAACAGAGCCAATAGCCCTAAAAGGGCAAAAATTTCATGTGTTCTCTCACAAAAAGTGAGAAATTGTGATGATAAAATGAAATGACAAGGTCCTCTCTTTATATGAGGCCTTGCAAACCAATTTTTCCACTTTAATTTGTCAACAAAAAAACATAAGAGGGCCAACCCCTCTAATAATATTTTCATAAATTCAAAATACAATATTTACATTAAAATAAGCCCTAATAAGATGACATCATGCCCTACAAGGGTGATGCAAGGCTCATAAAGGTGACATCAAGGCTGAAATGGTGGAATGTTGGGCCTCCAAAGGCCATGTGTCATGATCTCAAGTGCCCAAGTGTCATTTCATGTGTCTCCTCCTATCCAACCACCACATGCTCCATCAAACCCTAGCCCCAAGGATGACGCCAAGGGCTAATGATGACATTTTAGGCCTCCAAAGGCCAACGTCCAGGTGGATAAAGGTGCAAACTCATCCTCCAATGATGCTAGGATGCTTCCAAAGGAAACTTCCTTCATCTTCCATGTGCAAATCTCATCATCAATGGTGTCCTGGACGTGGGTTCTAACATCCGTCTCATGGGCTTCCAAGACCCTATGAAGGTCCTAGTGGCATAGTTCCTTCATGAGTAGCTTTCATTAGGCAAGGTCCTGCAAATACAAACAAGTACACCCTCCAAGGGTCCACAAGTCATATGAATCATGCCAAGTAAGCCACATCTAATAAGAGAACCACCCAAACATGTGCATCAAATCCCCCTTTTCAAATCAAACAAATGCTCAAAGACATTATAAACTTTTCCAAATTTAGGTATGGGAGGGGTGTCGAGGTGTCCTATTAGGTAGGCCAATCCCCAAGTCAAGAAATGTTTCCCAAGAAGACCCCATCTAATTCATGTAATAAATATGAGGTGTATTGGGGAAAGAATTCTAGGCATGGGGTTCTTGACATACAAGGGTTTGTATTGTCTCATTTATGGGTGCCTTTGTGGAGGGTATGCTACCCTTCATGCATGATGCAACATTTTTACAAGCCCTTTTATTTCCATTAATTTATTATGGTCGAAACATTGAGTACTATGTGCAATGGAAAGTAAAGAGTACTACAATGCCACTTGAATTTAAAAACACATAGAGTGCCATATGCAATGGAAAGTAAGAGACACCGCAAAATGAATTTCCCCAACACACAAGACATTTATTAATTATGTGTTTAGAAGGTCCTTTATTTTTATGGAGAAGTGTTTCATTGCTCTCATGACGTTAGGGAGAGCATCTGGAAGGACAATGAATGGATTTTAAAAATTTCTAGCTACAACACCTCTTGACCTTTAGCCCGTTCTTCCCATGAAATGAGGTACAATCCCTTCTTGGGTCAATGGACCTGGAAACCCAAAATATGATAAAATGGAGGGGAAGAGGTGTGGAAAGTGGTAATTATAAATGGGAATGGTGTGGTGACCCTTCAAGGAACCACCCAGTAGCAACCCTTTTTCAGAAGGTGACTAACTTTCTAGGACACAATGACAACCACCAAGGTGAAATTAGGAAAAAGGCATAATTTCCAAGCAAATGTTCCATAATCAAGAAATAATTCTTTGCAACATGCTCAAATGCTTAAAATATTAAAGTGACACTTACCATGACACCAGATGTGTTACCTCATGAAGCAAGACTCGTTTTCTTCTGGGATCCAAACCTGATGCAGTGGATGTGACTCTGCTACTGGCGATGAGTGGTGATCAACATGAATAGGAGGGACCTTGCAGGCTCTTCTGGTCAATATCACACTTGGCACTCCATGTCTACTACATATGGACCTCAAGACATGATCTTCTTAGTTACCCCTAGATTGGGGGGGGGTAACATCTGGCTCCTACATGGGGACATGTGTTCATCGTAGAGTGAATGAAAACCTAAACATCTGTTGGTATGACCTATGCCAACACATTCTCAAGAAAAATGTTAGAGTATTGGAGGTAGCGTGCTCACCCCTTGTTCATATGAGAAAATATGCTAATTATAAAAAATCTAGAGCAAATTTTGAAAATAATTTTTTTTGACATTTTTACTCTAACATATCAATATGAGATGCAAAACATAAGAATGTAATATAGTGATATGCAGTGATGCAAGAAAAGGATATGTGAATCATAAGCATGTATGTAAATTCAAGCAAGATGCAACTACACTACCATGACATGCATGATGCAACATATATACAATGTAATGCAAGATGCAAATGCCTACTCTAGCGTACATACTCTAATCTAGGTTAATCAAAGAATTCAAGTATTTCCCCCACAATGAGACTTGAAAATGTTCCCACTAACTGGTAATGGACACCTCCTTCCTTGTTGTGTGGATAGGTAATAAGAGTCATTGACATACTTCCTTCCAATATTGAAGGGACCAAGCAGGAATTTCTCAAATTCCTTATGGGTATTGGGTTGGCCCATCTTCGTATCCCACATCAAAACCAAATCTCTTTGTTTATAATCCATCCCTTTGAAATCCATCACTTCTTGTATCACTCTGGTGTATTGTCTTTAGGGAAGGGGGTGGGATTCTGCAGTAAGGACTTCATCTTGGCTTGGCCTAATCAAGAGGTCTTTATCTTCTTTCTTTATCACTTTGAAAAATCCAACCTCATTGTCCTTATACATGTCTAGTATTTGTCAGTAGTCTTCCTTCTTTTTCCATTCTATTGCATTGAAGTATTGTTCCTTGGAAAAAGGTAAATCATCTGGAGAAAAATACGGAAGAGATTCATTGGTTGCTTCAGGGATTTCCTTTGTTTCATAGTCAATGTCAATCTCTTAAACATGAGTCTTTTCCATGGGAATGTTGGGTAGGCGGGCATAAGTACCATCATCCATAGGTATGTCAATACCAGTCAAATCCATCAGCAATGTACCACCCAATGTTGCAGAAAACTTCCTAGACAAGAGCATTCCCCATACGTCAGGGACATGTACAACCACAATGTCCATGAGGATAACTATATCGGGATATCGAATCAGAAATACATTCACATTTTATACTACACCATGAGTGGGAATGGACCTAAATTCAATCCTGCATACATTCATGTAAGGACTTGTGGTTTCTAAACCCACCTATCTCATTACCTTCAAGGACATCATATTTGCACCTGCACTTTAGTCAAGCATACAATTATTCAAGCACTTATTATTTACTTGTAATGCCATGAATAATGATGGGTTCTCATCATATTGCATCCTAAAATGATTAGCTTGTATCATTATGGGAGGATCCATAGGTTCACTTGGTACCTTGAAGAATTTTTTGAACCTTCTTCTCATTGAAGGAATCTTAATGATCTCTTTCAGGGGCACTGTTACGTTGATCTTTGCCAAGACACTATCTAAATCTATGTTGAAGTCAATATCGTTTGTCTTTGGCAAGGTTGGGTTAGGAAGAAGCCTACTTACTGGTGGAGGAGGAAGATTTTATTGAGGGAGCTTAGGATCGGCGGGAGGGACTGGAGTTGCTATATTTTGTCTTGTGTACACTTGTAATTCCATTTTATTAAGTTTATCCCTTGACTCCTCATCCAAGTTGTTTAGAACTTCCATCCTAGCCCTTCTAGCTACTTATTTCTTTCCTTCCCCATGTTTTTCGAGCGTAATGTTGGGGTATGCTTGAGGGGACATAGTAAATATATGGTTCATGACACTCAAAGTATTCATTTGATCAGTTTCCACATTGTTCCTTGGGTATTCATGTTCTAAATGTGCATCCTTACATGGTAGACACCAAGGAGCCTATTCTACAGTGTTTGGGGTGGAAAGAGTGTTGGGAACCTTTTGTTCATTACAAGGTTTCCATCCTTGGCTAGGCTTTTGAGGTTGTCCCTTGAAAGGGGGCTTAGGGGCTTGTTTTTGTGCCCTTTCAGAATTGGTGATCATGATCATCATAAAGGTCTGATTTATTTCTATATCATTCATGGTCTCTTCAATTCATTCCACCGCACCACTAATGTCTTGAGTAGGCTCATCATTATTCAGTACCTTGGGTTTGGTATATGTTCTAGATCTTGGGGCATAAAAATGTTCTACCTTGCATGATGAAACATTAGCCTCAATATTTGTATCCATTTATTGGGCTTCTTGAATGGTCTTTAGACCTTTTTCCTTGAGAAAAAATCCAAAGTTCCCTATATAATCCTTAATATATAGGAAGAGAAGGTAATATCCTCTAGGGTGATGGATTTTAGGTATTTGTTGAAGCAACTTCTCAAATTTGGCATGAAAGTCTTTAGAAGTCTCATTTTCATACTTTCTGATCTTAGTAAGTCATGTCAACAAAATGTTTGGATCTTGTTTGACACTCCACCTCTTGAGGAAGGTTTCTTCTAGTTGATCGATGGTCTTGATTCTCTTATCGGGGAGACTGTCATACCATCTTCTAGTAGCGTCATGAAGACTGGCAGAGAAAATTTTCATCACCAAATATTCAACATCATCACTCATTGGATTAAGTTGAAAGAAGGCCCAGAAATTACTCATATGATATTCATCATAGGTCATATCATTACCAGAGAACTTGCACAACCATTTCTCATACTTGGGAGGAATCTATCGGGGGTAGCCTGGGATAGCTTACATGTCCAGAGGTTTGAAGAGTTTGGATGCCCATTGATTTTGAGCCATTGTATTCAAAGGAAGGTTTCCACCAAACAAGGATTTCACCACAAGTGAGTTACGGGGAACCCTTCTCTTGTAGTTCTTAGGAGGGTTAGTGTACCTACTTGGAGTTTGCGGAGTCATCAGATGATCGACCTTAGATCATCAAAGGAAGGTGAGGAAATATCCCTCAGTGGATTTGTCAAGTAAGCTTGTAAGATAGGGCTTGTGGTGGTGAACAACAACCCCCCTAATTCTTCACCATGTTTTGATTGCAAATTAGGATCCTTCTAGTTTTATTTTCATTCTTCATCTGTTTCCCTTTTATTTTATTGGATTCAAATGGTTTGAATTTGTTTTAGAGTGACCTTGATGTTGTATCCTTTCATATTTATCAGTTTTAATTTCATGAATTCCAACATGAAATTCAAACAAGGTTTTTACTTCATTCATCACAAGGTTTTGTTTTTTATAGACTTCTATGTTGATGAAAGAACTTCATAGCTCAAACTGATTATGAGGTGCAAAATGTTCTATAACTCTTATTTTATGATTCTTGTTTTCTATATTCCATGATTACTATTGGGCCACAGAATCAACCTCAAATGAATAATCAAAGACCTGGTGTGTCATAACTAGAGTCATGATATTTGCTGTTACATGAATTGATTATTATTCGAAATGATTGTTAGTATTTCCTCATTATGGACTTTGGTCTCAATATCATTTTTTGAATATTTAACAAAGGTATTAATAATAGATGTTTTGATAATATGTTTCATCTATTATAATCTTATCAAAGTCCCACGATTCCAAATGTATTGAAGTCATACAATAAGACTTTTTATAACTTGAGTTAATGAACTTATCACGACTTTGGATATACATCAGCACACTCATGCTCCTTTATGGTCTTTACAAGTGATGATACTCATTGAAATTTGAAAATTGGTAATGGTTTGATTATACCTTCTCCCACATGAAATATACTAAAACTAAGAGCTAATTTGCTTTGAACCTTCATGTTTAAACAACTACAAGAAGTTTGTTTGATTTATATTTTCATGCCACCTTTTTTCTAAACCTTTAGATTTCCATAATGCAACACTTGGTCATAATCTGTAGCAGTTCCAATGTGATGACATTAAGTTTGAAGTTAACGCATTCCTGCGTGATGAATGTTTGAATCATACTATGTGAAGATTCAAAACATGCGATGGTCATCCCAATGTGTATGAGTTTCAAATCAAAATGTTCAACAATTCATCATTTTACATCTGTTTATATACGTAGGTTTTATCATTTATGTATATGTTTGATTTGACGTGGAGTTGTGGAATAGAATATGAAGCTTCGGTTAATTTTATTTGATTTAGTTTTCTAAATTAGTTTTGAATATTATTTATTTAGAATAGCTACACTTCTTAGAATATTTAAGTTATTGATACCTAATTATTTTTGTGTGAATTGTTATTTTCATTAATTGATTTTGTTGTTTGTTTTAATTTAGTCATTTTTTGTTTAAATAAGAGCAGCTACAGAATCACGGATTCTGTAGCTAATTGTTATGAGTTGGTTTTCTATTAATTTATGGTGTATTATTATTTTCAGTTAATACATGGATATATTGGGGATGAAGACACAAATCGAACTACTGGGAAGTCAGTTAGCTACAAGATTTTTGGCTGCTCTTGGAGTCTATTGGTTACGGAGTTGATCATGGTGTGATATGTTCATCTGAATATGTTAAAGAAAATCAATCAAATGTAGTATCATTTTTGGAATCATTGCAAGGGTTATGCGATTCACCAAGAAACAAAACGATTTTACTATGAGATATGATTATGCACCTATATTTTGTTCAAACAACGATGGTTTGGAAATGCGAGCCAAAACAGATAGCCATTTGTGTGGGATTGATTGCGATCAAACAGTGAATAATGTATGGAAACCATTGAAAACCCATTTCCAGAATGAGCCCATTTAGTCTACCTACGAATGGTTTCCTAACAAATGAAAAGATCTGAGAGATATGTTTGGTTTTCTAAAACAGATTTCTTCATAAATTTGGTCACAACCAGTTTCCAAATTTGCATGGTTACTCCCAACAAAGACAAGATGAAGATCTAAGTATTGGAAGGGAGATCGTAAAAAACCAAGCAATCAAGGAGATGGATATCAAATATTCTATTTCTCTACGATTTTTCTGTTTTTAAAATCACAATCCATTTTTCAAAATCCATTATTTTTGGATCTAGAAAAATCATTCTTTTGTATAAATATCTCTTATTGAAAGCTTCTGGAGGAGGTGGAATGACGGAGTAAAGAATAGGATTGGAGACTGTAAACGAGGAAAATGAACAATAGATTACCTCAAACTTTATGTAACACCCTGGTTTTAACCCTTATGGACTATAATGTATTATGTAATTGTGACTTAGGTTGGTGAGCCTATAAAGTTGAAAAGGGGCCAAAGTGCCTAGGAAATGTAATACATCTATATACATTAATAAAAAAATATACATCGTTGGCTGCAAGACAGACAAGGACAAAAGAGATAGGGCACTTTGATTCCACAAGAGAGGGGGCTTAAGGGGCTAAGTCTTTTTATTATATTTTATTTACCCATAATTGATTTTATGGAAAAAGGGGTTACATGAGATTCTTGGCAAGAAGGCCATGTGGTTCTTGTTTTCATGTAATTTTATAAACCATGTATGTGGGTTGTTTAGGGGTTTCTCTTGGTTAATCATTTCATTTTATAATTCCTCATTTTCACTCTTGTTGAATTCATTTGCTCTTGGGGGGAGCATGGAAACGAATGGTTGGAGGAGGAGAGTCATGGCTAGATGGTTGTAATATATTATTGATCATTTCAAGAGGGAATGGATGCATGTGTGCATGATATTGATGGAAGTTCGGAAAGAACTGTCCACAATTGAGAATCCTTAGAGTTTCTAGCAGGGATATTTCCTGACCAATAACACTAGAGCCCTAGAGAGAAATGGAACAACTTGAGGGACTGCATGGCAGAGAAAGGTGTTCATTTCTTTGGGTTGTGCAGGATGAGGAGGAAAGAGAGCTGAAAATTTAGATTTGTTGTGTGGTTGGGAAAGCTAAGAGCTAGTTATCCAATTGTTGTGTGTTTTAGATTTGGCCTAGGACCCATGTTTTGAAGTAGCATGGTCATCCTTTGGGTGGTTGGGTATGTTACATATTGTTATTAGAGATTCTGGTTGAAACACCAGACTTGTATGGGCTGGAATTGGTGTGAATCCGGAGGATTCGTTGTTACAGATTCAACTGATATGAATTTTGGGGAAAATGGTGGAAAATTAGAGCGAAATCCCCAAATTCGTGAGCAAATTCATGTTTAGATTATTCAGATTGTTTGAGAGGTTTAAATGGATTCGATATGTGGAGTTGCAAAGCCAAATTCGACTTGGAAGATTGAAAATTTCATATTTTTTAATGGTCGCGATAGCGCGGGGAATCTTTCAAAGAATTGACGGTCGAGATCATGTCCGATATTGCGATTAACAACCCAGATTCGTTCTTTAAGAATCCTAATGTTTTCAAAGTTTGACAAAGTTACTAGATCAACGAACGAGATTCATTTCAAGGGTTTGAGAAATGAAGTAAATTAACGGTCCGTGTTCTTTTTCAGTCATTTGGGAAGTTAGAGGAAATCAACGGTCAAGATTCAATCATAGAGGTCCGAGAAAGGCGTTCCCGACAAGCCTCTAAGAAGGAGGTGTCAAAAGAAATTCGGATTCGGGCATGAAGAGAACCCGATGGTAGAATCCCAAAAGAACGAGAGTCGTCGGATCAGTCGAGATCATTCTCATTCGTCAGATATCGCTGGGATGTGCTTTCGAAAAAGATTTTTTGGAAGATCTCATTCAGAAAAGTTATGACGATATCGAAAAGGAATATTCTTTGATACCTTCTGGTTGGAGCACCAAAGATTTCCTATATTTTCAACTCCAAGTGATATGGTATCAATCGATAATATTATTCGATACCCACTGGTCGGAGCGACGAAGATTGCCTAATCTTTTCAACTCCGAGTGATATGGTATCGATCGAGAATATTCTTTGATACCCTCTAGTTGAAGCGACAAATATTTCTTAATATTTTCGAATCTGAGTAATAAAGGATCGAGAGGGAATATTCTTTGATACCCTCTGGTCGGAGTGACGAAGATTGCCTAATCTTTTCAACTCTGACTGATAAGGGATCGAAAGGGAATATTCCCTGATACCCTTTGTTCGAAGTGGCGACACTTACCTAATTTTTGGAACCCCGAGTGACCAGTTCCAATGGTATCGAAATGGAATATTCTTCGATACCCTCGGGTCGGAGCGGTGAAACTTACCTAATTTTGTGAAATCTAAATGAAAAGATTTGATGGTATCGAAAAGGAATATTCTTCAATGCTCTCTTTTCAGAGTCCCATTTGAGCCCAATTCTTCAGTAGTTCGAATGGGAACCTCTGAAGGATGGTCCAGATCTATTCTGATTTTAAGATCAACGGTGCAGATTGCCCCATAGGCAAAACTGCTTCACAATGTAAAAACAAAAAGAGCCATTTTCGTATTTTGTCCATAACTAGAGAAAATAAAGTCATATTGGGATGAAACTTATGGTTTTTGTCTGTAGAGATGATTTCTACAAAAGTGTCAGAGAGGGCCCTTGTCCATTTCGTCTTTCATTTGTCAGAAATGATAAAATAATGGTTTTTAAAGATCTGGGTCCAGATCATTAACAGAGGTCCAGATTAAGATGAAATTCATTGAGAGTATCCAAAAAGAAAAAAGAAAAATAACGCACGAACGGACTGAATAAATCCTAAGGGGATTGGAATGGGGATGCTGAAATAGGGCAAAATCCACTATTCCGAGCCACTTTTTGTGGATTTTTGAGATTTTTGGAGGAAGAAAAGTGACCCCATATCACGAAATTGAAAAATTTTGTGTACTCAACTTTTTATTTACTTATCAAGACAAACAACTTTGGTTTATTGAAAAAATTTCAGAAGTGCACAGATTGAGAGATAGCCAGTTTTTCCAAAAATTCTAATTCTGGAAAAAGGTGAAAAAGGGAAAAGTTTTCATTTCCATATTGTTGTAGTTTTTCACTGGAGCATCAGATTGAAAATATGAGAATTTTTATGAATTCCTTGTCATTTTTTTTTATTTATGCCTCATATAAAGTTTCTCTATTTCCCGACATATTTTCTTCTACAGTTGACTGAAGTTGGACTGCCAATGAAATTTCACCAGTGGAGAAAATGCAAAAATGGCGTGAAAGTGACTTTTTGAGGAAGCCATAACTTTCAACTCAGAAATTGGATTGGGAAAAGATTATAGTCGTTGGAAACATGATTCATAGGAGAATGACCTAGAATTGTTAGAATTTGGATAATTGTGATATAACTCTTCATGAACTGAGCATAAAAAGTACATGTAAATTTAATTGACAATTTTTTATGATATGTATAATTCTAACAAAATGGTTGCTTGCAGATTTGATAGAATTAAAGGTATAATCATATCAATTCAAAACTAGGATCATATATCAAATTCATGGAAGCATGACAGAGCTTACAGAAGTTGGATGAGGGAATAAAGAACTACAAGGAAAGTAATGAAAAGTGGATAAAGAACTCTAGAAGAGTTGAATAGAGGGAGTATTATTTAATTGCTACCGAGTGTGAATAAATTGCAGGTACACAAAAGGAAAGAATTCTCACATGGGATATGAAGCTAGTAGGTTAATAATTTCATTGATAGGAATAGAAAGGAAAAATAAGGCTCCATAGCCTTGAAGGTAGAGATGTGTAGACAGTTGCAAGCTTGATGTGAAAGAAAACAAAGAGCTTAATAGGTTGTGTGTGAATAATCTCTATGTGTCAAGCATAGGAGTTCTAGGGAAGGATTTGTTAGATATGACTTAGCTACTTGTCTAAAATTACTCATTGAAATAAATCCACTTCTGGTATCAGATTTCACAGTGGAAGCAGGATGCCAATGCAGAGAAATTGGAGATAGAAAAATGAATGCTCTTTCACTTGAAAAGTGCCACTAAATGAAAATAGACTTACATTGGGAATGGTATTAAGTGTGAAATGTATGGTTTCACATGGAAATGTTAATGAAGTAACCTAATGGACAACTAGGAGTAACAATATTTGATTCAAGAATGTTGTGGTAGTAAATTGATGGAATGTTATTGAATGTTTCATAAAGGTAAATTTTGGATATCACTGCCGAAGAGAAATTATTGCCAATAAGAACACATTGGTTGGATTGCATGATGGATGAATAGAACTTGGATGGAAAGTGTTTAGATGATGGAACAATAGTGCAGATGATCATAATGGGAACACACAGGGCAACAAGGATATGAACAAATTCAAGGAAAACCATCTACAAAATAAACAAATAAACAAATAAGTGAATTGAAATATAAATGCACTAAAATGCATGATGTGTACAATGAAGTTAGAATGCATTATGCATTAGTAGGCATGTTGATAGTGAATTTTTTGTGCATATAGATGTGCATTTTGCATATGTACATGCTTGGATATGCATATTGCATGCTTGAGGACTTAGAATAGTTTGTTGTTATATACATGCAATAATGATGTTATAGCAATTGAGTATGACTAATTATGGATTATGGATTGTGTATTTAGGAAAAATGATATAGCATGGTTAAAGATGTGGATGTTGATGTTGTTGCATATGACTTACATCTATGTGAAGATCCACGAGGGTGGTAGGAATGGTAATCGAAAGGATGGAAGAGAAAACTTGCGAGTTTTTACAAATACCAACTGATCAGATAACATCAAGTAGGTTGATAAAAATTATGCAGGTATGCATTTAGTTTCTTTTGATGCATAGATGTTGAAGGGAATTGAGGTAAGAATTCCCTCAGTTAATTTTTCAATATTTAAATTGATATGTAATGGCCAAAGGCCTAGAGTATATAAATGTTGTTGATGCTATAATGCATTTAGATAAAATGTTAGTTGCATATTTTGTTATGATTGGTTATGAGATCATAACCGGGTCAAGTCAGGAGACATACTCTTGATATAACAATAAATATCCATAGAGCTAGTCATGTGTGAGACCATGTGATGGTTGGATATGGAAAGGCTATAGCACCATGTGAGTGCTCAGTGGTATCTACTGTATAGTTGATTTTTGGACTACAACTTCTTTGCCGACACTAAAGAGCACTTAAGAATTATATTATTGGTGTTTTGTTTGGGTTGAAAAGGAAGGAATCCAAATAGTCAGGCAAGTAGTAGGAAGTTTGTGGATGATGTGTTGAGGCTTTGGCTAGACCTTCCAACTCACCTTGGTGAATGCATGGCATAGTTATGTGGTTATTATGTAGTCAATGTAGGGATGCATTGTGTAAATGTGTCCATGGGTATTGGTACATCAATTGTTATTTTTTTTAGTAATTATTTGTTGCATTATGAAAATCCTATGGTGATGAAAATGCATAATGATGGATAGATGCATTTTATTTAATATGAATACTAGCTGAAGTTGATTGGATTGTTGTTTGTTACAATTTGAAGATTATGTGGTTATTATGTAGTCAATGTAGGGATGCATTGTGTAAATGTGTCCATGGTACATCGCTTGTTATTTTTTTTGGTAATTATTTGTTGCATTATGAAAAACCTATGGTGATGAAAATACATAATGATGGATAGATGCATTATATTTAATATGAATACTAGTTGAAGGTGATTGGATTGTTGTTTGTTACAATTCGAAGATCAATTTTTGGAGCTATTAAAAATGTTACAAGTGGTATTACAAGAATTATTGAATGCATTTGGTGAATGCATGTATATATTATATAACATAGAAATGATTATGCTAATAGCTGAAATGATGTGAGTATTTCTAACTCATGAAGTTGAAAACACTTTAGGAACGGTTAGATATTGCAACAAGAAAGTTGCAAGTTAAAGTAGCTACATAATGATAAATTACAGAAAAGCTCTATTGGGGGGACAAAGTAATAAAAATATTTCTAGATAGAAGAAAGAAGAGATGGGTTGATTATACACGTGTATGTCATGATGGGTTCATTCCATTCAATATTTGAATTCCATTTAATGCCAAGAATTGATGGAAGTAATTGAATTGTAGTAGCAAACAATTCTGAGATCACTTGTTTCCACACACAGTGCATTGTAGATACAAACAATACTGAGATCATTTGTTTCCACACACACACACATATATATATATATATATATATATATATATATATATATATATATCTCTAGGCCAGAGTTTACGTTTGTTTGGCTCAGTGTAAATTGAAGAAATTGAAGGTAGAATGGTATTGGATATGGTAGGGATGTAAGCCCATAAGGAAGACTAATATCTACAGCTGCAGAGCTAAACATTATGAGCAGAAAATTCATGCCTGGAAATTTTATTTCCTATATATAAACAGATTTGAGAAATTAAAAATTCTTGTGATATGCTAACAATTGGTTTGGCTAATTCAAGGTTGAGAAAATTGCAGGATTAATGGTATTGGGTATGGAATTGCTATAAGCCATAATAAATATTGATGCCTTCAACTGCAAGAGCCAAACGAATTACGAGCAGAAAGCTCATGCTTGGAAAATTTTGTTTTCCTGTATAAAACATATTTGACATTTATGATTGAAAATTGTTATAATGATATTTCATGATGATTGTCTGTGTATAATACAGATGAGATGTTGGGTATGCAATATGGAAGCTCAGGAAAATGCCACTAGAAGGAAATCAAGATCAATGATGAAGGCATGGAATGAAGAAAGTCCAATGGACTTGTTGCAACTGAAGTTCTAGAAGCCACAACTTTGAAACTTCTTAGATGAGTGCACTGGAGCCCTGAAGAGAAGTGGAATAGCTGGAGGGAATGGAGGGCAGAGAAAGGGGTTCATTTATTTGGGTTGTGTAGGTTGAGAGGGAAGGAGAGCTTACTAGTTGGAACTGCTGCTAGAAATATAAATTATGAAAATCATTATACATGTTTTGGGTCGAAATGTCTATGTATACATGTTTAATTTTAGGCCAAAATGCCTATGTATATAAGATTTGGTTGGACTTCCTGTGTCGATTGAGGTCGGAGGGCCTAGATTTGTAATGTTAATAACATTGGAATGGTGTTGTCCACTAAGGACAATACCAAAATAAGGGGAGGGGGATGTAACACCTCGGTTTTAACCCTTATTAACTATAATGTATTATGCAATTGTGACTTAGGTTGGTGAGCCAATAAAGTTGAAAAGGGGCCAGATTGCCTAGGAAATGTAATACATTTATATACATTAATAAAAAAATACATCGATGGTTGCAAGACGGACAAGGAAAAAAGAGATAGGGGGCTATGATTCCATGAGAGAGGGGGCTTAAGGGGCTAATTATTTTTATTATATTTTATTTACCCATAATTGATTTTATGGAGAAAATGGGTTACATGAGCTTCTTGGGAGGAAGGCCATGTGGTTCTTGTTTTCATGTAATTTTATAAACCCTTCCTATGGGCTATTTAGGGGTTGCTCTTGGTTAATCATTTCATTTTAGAATTCCTCATTTTCACTCTTGTTGAATTTCTGTGCCCTTAGGGGGAGCATGGAAACGAATGGATGGAGGAGGAGATCCATTGCTAGATGAATGTAATAGATTATTGATCATTCCAGGATGGAATGGATTCCTAAGTGCATGAGATTGATGGCAGTTCGGAAAGAACTGTTCACAGCTGAGAATCCATGGAGTTTTACATCAGGGAGATTTCCTGACCATTAGCAGTGGAGCCCTGGAGAGAAATGGAACAAACCGAGGGACTGCATGATAGAGAAAGGTGTGCATTTCTTCGGGTTGTGCAGACTGAGGGGGAAAGAGAGATGGAAACATGTATTTGTTGTGTGGTTGGGAAACCTGAGAGCTAGTTAGCCAACTGTTGTGTGTTTTAGATTTGGCCTAGGACCCGTCCTTATGGATTCATAGCCCTGACTCGGGAGTGACCTCCTATTAAGATTAAATGAACAATAGTGTCTATGGTTGGGAGGAAATTCTTTGGTCTGCATCCAGTTGGTGAATGTTTACTTGAAAGATAAGTGTTATCTTTGTTTTATGTACAATGTATTTTCCGATGCGTATTTAATTATCTCTGAGATATGTATTTATAATGTGCATGTATGCTGGTTATTTGTTGTGCATGGAACATTGTTTATTTATTTCATGTTGTAGCATGGATCTTGATTAATGCATGTGAGTCTTTCATGCTTGATTTCTAATTAATTATTATTAGAGTTTGAAATTGGTTCAGAAGTGAGTTTTTGAGGTAGAGTGCCTAGCCTGTGGGTGGTTGGGTATGTTACACTTCAACTCTATAAGTGATTTCATATTTTTAATATACTATATTTTCTCAATGATATGTTCATAGTCTACGTAGCATAACTATGTGTTATTAAATCCAGGCTTTTGTCCACTTTTATTAATGCATTGTTTTGCTATTATTTCCAACCATTTCCTGTCTAAATAAATTAATATATATATTCCTTTATTCATTATTCTACTTCTGTCAATTCTTTATGCAAACATTATATAGATACATGTGCAAAACTATATTAATTTTTTCTTATATAATTTGTATATGTTTGATCTTTTTTTGTCAGTAAAATGAATTTCATCGACTAAAATGGTGCATTAATATGTTTGTCATAAAGAGCTAAATTTGAGGGTTGATTCTTCCTACATCTTTATCGAGACTCTTTTATTTTTTTTAAGTTTATTTAACCAAAATCATTGTAGTACTCGAGTAACATAATTGCCTTGCAAAGATTTCTCTTTACAAGTGGATTATTTGATGAATATTTATAACGAAGGATTCAACCAATAGATTCCATTCCGATCCCAGCTGGGATAGATTAGTCACTTTTAGTTCCGTTTATTTTGTTTTGATGAATGTAAATCTTTACTAAGTTTAAATGCTTTGTTCATTTAAGCCAGAAATGTTACAAATTACATTCATATTTATTTATTTAATTTGATTAAGTTTGTTTGAATATAAGTTAGAATATTTAAGTAATGTTCGTATATTAAAAATTAGATTTCATCATATCTCATATTGCCTAGGATTTAGTTCCCTTTGCAAAAAAAAATTCATTTCACAAGACTTTCTAGCAAATATTGTATCTCTGTACATTTTGTAAACTTTGTAATTAAGTGTAAATTCATCTAATTTAATAGATCATTGTAAATACCAAAACTCTAATGTTGGTAGATAACTTTTTCATCATTTATTAGATAGATATTTTCACAGGCCAATGGAGGCGTTAAACTTGTCAAGGATAGTTAGCTTAAACGACTTTGGTTACACTTAAACAACCTCGAACCAGAATATTCCCTTTCAGCTGACAAGGGGTCAATATCGCCCGTCAACAAATGGTGCTAGAAGGAGCAAGTTGGCCTTGTAGAGTCTTTAATTCAAATATATTTAATTTCTTATGTTTCCTACCCAAATAATTGTGTTGGAACATGCTTTCCATTTCTCATTACCCAATATTCCCAACAAGACAGTTGCTCTCTTGTCAAAACTCGCATTTGACGGTTAAGGGAATACATTTGCAAAAACTCATCTTAATAGGTTTTCATGTAAATGTCTCAAACATGGTATTAGTGATTTAAACATTTTATGCAGATTGTTCACATTCACTTTCAGAGGCCGAATAAAATGTTGGTTTGAATCGTTTCCATCCTATTCTATTTTTTATTGGTTTCAATTTGCCAATGAATTTTTAGACGCCTTCCAGGATTATGATTACGAGAAATTATGTGAAGAATTTGAGGCTCTACTAATTAAGGATGATTCATATCTAGAAAAAATTTCAACAAAGATCAATCATGTTCTTTGTAAGTTTCGTCTTGATTATTTATCTTTTGTACTAAATCTTATTTCTGATGCGTGTGCCCCTTTCACTCAGCAAGATTCAATTGCAAATGATGAATTAGGTTCAGATCATAACATCAATTTGCAAGATGAATTTTGTTTACAAAATGAGAGGGATCCATTAGAAAATCATGAACAATAAGAGAAGATATAATCTATTGAGAATGATTTTATTAATGATGAAACTAGTCTTTCTTCTAAATCATTTCATCTTCAATCTTCTACTATAGTAGTTAGAATGCAGAAAATTTGATTGTAGATCAAGGCGCATGTTTGTCTTCTTCTAACTCTTGCTCTAATCAATTCTCAAATTCAACTATTGTAGAACACATAGGTGATGAATATAATATTAATGGTTCCAATATTTTAATAGAACCAATTAGATATATAGATTATCAAATTGAATCAGAAACAGTCAACCCTTATCCACAAATCACATCTTGCTTACAAGGAAGAATAGATGCATGCCATGAAAGTATCTTTAAAAATCCTAATGATCATGAAATATTTGAAAGTTTATCATCACAAAATAGTGAAAGTATTGAGGTGAGAAAAGAAGAGTGTCTTGAAAATATCATGGTTAATTATCATAGCTCAAGAGAGACTTTTTAGTTTCTTATCTCATATTCATTTTACTCTTTGTACCCTGATCTTTTCACATATTCTGATATGCATGATACTTTATCCACTTTATTCTGCACTTTCCATCACAATTTGATCCTTTCAATGAGTCAAGTTTTGGTGAAATAAATTTTGGACATGACATTAACAAAGTTGGATTTGAATTTATTTCACTTTCATCATTCACATGGGAGAAAGATATGTCACAAGAAAATTCTATTCAATTGATTTATGATATCACCTCTGTAGAGATCACAGATTCTATAGTTCATATTTATTCATTGGTTAGTTCAAATTTTCATGATTATACTTCACAGTTTGAACAAATTCATTTCATCAAAGGGAATGCTCAAATCAACAATCTGATTTCTATAATGAATCCTCATATGATGTGTTTACCATTGGCAGATCTAGTTCATCAAAGTTATAATTTGCATTCAAAGTTTTATGATGGGATCAAAGATTGGCTTGAGGATTCATATCTAAAAAAAATTCAAAGTAAAGGAAAATTAGTGCTTACTTTGTTTCTTATTGAAAATGTAGGACATAAGCATGGCATGTTTTTGTCATATCCTCCATGCGAAGAAATTTATGAACAGATGGAGAATTGTCAAGAGAATGAGGCACTTCGATCTCAGTCGATGGTTATGTTAGGTCCCTGTAATTTTGGAAAGTTTTCTAAACTCGGTTACATTCTTCCATGCTTTAGTGATCCATATTAAGACATAATTGCAAATTGGTTGGAGGATTCATATCTCAAATCGAATCAATGGTAAGGATATACTTACTTTATTTATGAATGAAAATCAAAGAGGTAAGTATGACATGTTTCCTTTGTATTTGCAAGTACTTCAACCTTTTATTTTGATCTTCAATTTTATGTGTCTTGCAGGATTGAAGACGCTTTTTTGGTTGCATTGGAAGCATAACTTCATTTAGAATTTTGATCTATGTAGTAGTTTAGAGTAGGTTTAGAATAATATACTTTTGTTTGTTTTTTCACTCTTTCTTTTGAAAAATGCAGTTATGGAAATGTGTGGATATCAAATGCACAAGGAGAGCCATCATCTAAATATTGTCAAGAAATTCCACTTTATATTGTCTTTCTCTTTTTTTTTCGTGACTGTTTTTTCTTCAACATTTCCTTTCCAAAACACATTATCATGACGAAATGTTTTCAAACATTATAAAACATGAATATTTTAAAGAGAGAGTAAAGATATAAGGTATTTGCACTTTAAAATAATTTTACCTTGACGTAAGATTTCATGGCGATGGCTTACCACTGCACCTAACCACACCTGTCTTAATTAAGGATTTTTTCTAGCTTCTTTTAATTTCTTCTGACATTTGTTTTCTTTTTCATAATAAGCTGGATTAAAATAACATCTCATCTATATTAAAGAAAGAAACATACTTATACACAAACCACTAAATGATTCAGTTCTTCTTGTTCGTTTTGTGATTTTCAATATCATTGAGATGCTAGTTTTTTCAAGCATGGTTTTGTTTTATTTATTTATTATCAAATTAGTTCTTATATTTTCTTGAAGTTTTCTTTGTTTTTCTTTGATTTGAATGGATTTTGAGTTTCTAATTTTCTATGTAGAAAAATCAGATTTGGTTTGTTTTCTACGTGCGGATTCTACACTGGGTTCAACAAAAGTTTATGGTATTTTAATCCTGAAATCTGATTTTTAAAGGGAAATCTTGAACAAGATGTTTCTTTTATGCATCACATACAAACATCCTAGAAATTCTCTTCTCTCATCCTACACATTGTGTTGATAGTTTCTATGGAATTCTTTATCATTACTTAGGAAGATCATCTTCAACCCATTCAACAAGCATCAGACGATCTAATTTTAAAATAATTAGTTTTGGGAAAACTTAGTACATCAATTAAGTGTTGGTTAATTTCAAAACTTCTTACGCCATCCCACTACTTTTAAGAAGTCTTTAGATTTGCTTCCCCACCTATAGGTAATCTCTTTGAGATTAATTTAAAATAACCTTGATCCAAAACTATGAGTCGACTGAGGGATAGGAGGTCTCATTATGAGCTGGCCTACCATGATCATAGGATATTTTTGTAGTGACATTACCACTACTGGATACCAAACCAGGGTAATGGATTTCAACTATAAAGTTGTAAGACAAGGGGTCTCATCACGAGCCAACTTGTTCACTACAAGAGATTTAGTGTATGGCATTATTACCAACTGGTTACCAAGTTGAGACGGTGTTCTTCAGTTGATCTTTAATAAAGAAAATAAAACTAATGGATCTACAAGTTACATAAAACCCATGTAGTTGGGACAAAATCATTTGAAGTAGGTTAAAAGGAAACCATGTTGAGGATATGAATGCCTGCTGGTAGCAAAGGCCATGCCTGTGGTATTGAAGTTCCTCCTTTACAACTATTTTTTTCCCGATTATTTCTCTTTTACCATAACTTATTATTGGTAAAATTTCTGTGTTCTATTTATAATAACGATAAAAATGGGGTCACCTTATTCAACCTCTAAATTCCGATAAAGAACGCTCCAGATCTACAAAAATAACATGTGTTATTTTTACAAGAATCACAGATGGAGTTTTTCTTAGGTGATTTAATTTCCTTTCGCATTATAGAAATGTCTTGATATTCTTCCCTAATATTTCATTGGTTTCATATTACAAAACCAGAGATAACTACTTCATCCCAGTAAGTCGCCATTTGTTGTGGTGAACAACACCCCCCCTAATTATTCACCATGTTTTGATTGCATATTAGGGTCCCTCTTGTTTTATTTGCATTCTTCATCTCTTTCCCTTTGATTTGATTGGATTCAAATGGTTTGCATTTTTTTTAGACTGACCTTGATGTTGTATCTTATTTGTTTAAATAAGAGCAACTACATAATCATAGATTTTGTAGCTAATTTGTTATGAGTTGGTTTGATATTAATTTATGGTGTATTATTATTTTCAGGTAATACATGGATATCTTGGGGATGGAGACACGAATCGAAATACTGGGAAGTCAGATAGCTACAGGATTTTTGGTTGCTCTTGGAGTCTATTGGTTCCGGAGTTGATCATGGCGTGGTTTGTTCATCTAAATATGTTAAGGAAAATCAATCAAATGTAGTATGAGTTTTGTAGATCGTTGCAAGGGTTATGCAATTCACCAAGAAGCAAAATGATTTTACTCTAAGATCTGATTCCGCACCTATATTTTGTTCAAACCACGATGGTTTGGAAACACATGCCAAAACAAAAATCCAGTTGTGTGGAATTGATTTCGATCAAACGGTGAAGAATTTATAGAAATCGTTGAAAACCCATTTCCAGAATGAGCCCATTTAATCTCCACAAGAATGGTTTCCTCAAAAACGAAAAACATCTCAGAGATATGTTTTGTTTTCTTAAACGGATTTCTTCATAAATTTGGTCGTGGCCAGTTTCCAAATTTGCATGGTTAATCCCAACAAAGACAAGATGAAGATCTGAGTATTGGAAGGGTGATCATCAAAAACCAAGCGATCAAGGAGATGGATATCATAGACTCAATTTCTCTATGATCGTTCTGTTTTTTAAATCACAATCCATTTTTCAGAATACATTATTTTTGGATCTAGATAAATCATTCTTTTGTGTAAATATCTCTTATCGAAAGCATGTGGAGGAGGTGGAATGACAGAGTAAAGAATAGGATTGGACACTATAAACGAGGAAAATGAACATTAGATTGCCTCAGACTTTAGCTCCGTGAGTGATTTCATAATTTTAATATATTATCACTGCTCAGTGATATGTTCATAGTCTACGTAGCATCACTATGTGTTATTAAATCCAGGATTTTGTCCACTTTTAATAATGCATTGTCGTGCTAGTATTTCCATCCATTTCCTCTCTAAATCAATTAATATATATATTCCTTTATTCGTTATTATACTTCTATCAATTCTTTATGCAAACATTATATAGATACATGTGCAAAATTATATTAACTTTTTCTTATATAATTTGTATATGCTCGATCTTTTTCTGTCAATAAAATGAATTTCGTTGACTAAAATGTTGTATTTATATGTTTTTCATAAAGAGTTAAATCTGAGGGTTGGTACTTCCTACATTTTTATCGAGACTCTTTTATTTTGTTTAAGTTTCTTTAACCAAAATCATTGTAGTACTTGAGTCGCACAATTGCCTTGCAAAGATTTCTCTTTATAGGTGGATTATTCGATGAATATTTATAACGAAGGATTCAACCAATAGATTCCATTCCGCTCTTGGCTGGGATAGGTTAGTCAATTTTAGTTCCTTTATTTCGTTTTGATAAATGTAAATATTTACTAAGTTTAAATGCTTTGTTCATTTAAGCCATAAATGTTACAAATTACATTTATATTTATTTATTTAATTTGATTAAGTTTGGTTTGAATATAAGTTAGAATATTTAAGTGTTGTTAATATATTAAAAATTAGATTTCATCATATCTCATATTGCCTAGGATTTAGTTCCCTTTGCAAAAACTTTTTGTTTCACAAGACTTTCTAGTAAATATTGTATCTTTGTACATTTTGTAAACTTTGTAATTAAGTGTAAAGTCATCTAATATAATACATCATTGTAAATAACATAAATCTAATAGTTGGTAGATAACTTTTTCATCATTTATTAAATAGATATTTTCACTGGCCAACGGAGTCGTTAAACCCGTCATGGATAGTTACCTTAAACGGCTTAGGTTACACTTAAACAACCTCGGACCAGACTATTGCCTTTAAGTTGACGAGTGGTCAATATCACCTGTCAACAAGGATTTAGGAGAATCTCATCAAAAGATATGTCGTTGAGGATATTGACTCAATCCTCCCCGACAACGGCACCAAAATGGTATCGCAAGATTTGTAGTTGTGCAAATCCTAGCACAAGGTCACCAAATCTTGCATAACTATAGGATATCCTACCATTGTCACCTTAGTAAGAAATCCCCTCATTTTAGTGATGGAGGAGGTCCTCCACAAGGGAGGCTTCCCCAATGACCTCAAGGGATCAAAGTAGAAAATTTGTTAGTCAAGCCTACTACCCCCTCTCTTGATCACCTAATGAAAATTCTAGGTTCATGAAATGGATGAGGTATGGAGTTGTTTGAGTACATGCCTAAAAAAAGAACGCTTATAGCATACATATGATTGATTTCCAAGTATAATCATGCAATCAAAACCTCATAAGACACTAGACAATGATAATGTGTTATAGATTGTATAAAATTGCATCAATACAACAGTTTATAACAGCAAGTACAAGTTTGTAAAAGAAACAATAAATATGCCTCAGAAATGCAACAATTGACACTAGAAAATCAACATTTCTTAGTAGATTAATACCCAATTTTTATATGCAATTTCTGGTAAGTTTAAGCCACCTTTAGATCAATGTATGCAGCAAATAAGAGAGTATTTAGATGGTTGTAGAAAATTTTTGCAGCAACAACAAGTTTGCAATAAAACTAGCTTAAGTTAGTGTTAGTTAAGTTAGTAGATAGCTTGAGAGATTGAGAATAGAGAATTTTTTTATCAATTTCACCACAAGAGAGCTTTAATGATTAGTGCCTTAGGGCTATGAAGTCTTGATAACAACAATGCAATATATTTTGGAGATGAAGCTAGAAAAGGCTAAGAGGTAGGGCTTGAACTCTAAATTGTTATCACATTAGGGCCTTAGGGTTCAAACCTTAAGGAGAAGGATTAGTAGGGTGCAAGCGCTTTTGGGCTCTAGCAACCTTTTCTCCCTTCTTAGGTACTTCAACTAGGTCACAATCAAGAGTCTAGACTCAAACTCCTAAAGTGATAGCACTTTAAGGCTTTAGGAGTCTAACCCTAGGTAGGATTTCCTTCACAATTTTATGGATGAAATTAACCTTGTGAGAGGAGGAAGCACTTATGCTCATCTCTTAGGGTTTTACCAAGCAAGATATTCAATATGAACAAGTAAAATTTACCATGAAACATTCAATAGCATGAAATGAAATTGCAGAAATTTACTTACGTCACTCATATATGAAAATAATATGTTGGAGTTACTTCACACACACCTAGGATTTATTTTTCCTAAGGTTTTTCCTATGTTTATTAGTCTTTATCCAGTCTCCTAAAGTTTAGGGAGAATATTCTCTTCAGTTTTCACTTCAATTTGACTAGTTGAGTGGAGTCTAGATGTTGCATTAGTTTTGTCACCATGCAACATTGGGATCCTCACCAGATAATGCGCATTGGACTTGGTATCATCACCAGACTAGAACATTACCCATGATTCCATGATCTCCTCCTCACTTCACTCTACTTTAGTCAGTTAACTGAAGATTGGTAGACTAGTTAACTCAGCTAGGTGGCATCACTCCCGTAACTGCCCAAGAGACTAGACTAGGTGGAAGTTCACTCCCGTAACTATTGGTGTGTGTCCATATCACTCTATACCACCACTATGGCGCATTGGCTTCACCTCCAGTGCTCATTGGTTGATTTATACAGAGTATATCATGTGTAAATTATTCATTATTCATTGTGGTTAATGATAATTCTTCCATTCTTTCTCTCTTGATTCTTGTTTCTCAATTTCTCTCTGAAAATGTTTGTGGTATTTTATAGATAGATCTATTATGTGCATGTTCAACACATTTACATGGTATCAGAGCCGACAAACTGTTAATCAAAAACTACACCAAATTATTTTTGCAGGTACCAAAGATTGAAGACAGCGAAAAAATGGAATTCCCAAAGAATTCATTCTTACACCT
This sequence comes from Picea sitchensis, assembly GCA_010110895.2. NCBI lineage: Eukaryota > Viridiplantae > Streptophyta > Pinopsida > Pinales > Pinaceae > Picea > Picea sitchensis. The sequence continues at coordinate 208,753 of SNQJ01S0004723.1, read as the reverse complement.
TACAATTACTTTGCATGGAAGAAGGGAATAATCATGCATCTCCAAACCAGAGGATTGTACAGGTTAACCTTGAATATAGAGACAGAACCGACATCAGCCATAGAAAAATCCAAGTATCTAAATCGAATGGATGAAGCATTCAGAACAATTTGTAGTCTCATCTCTCACGATCTCGTTTTTCACATATCTTCCTGTAAAAACCCCAATGAATCATGGAAAACCTTGGAAGGGATCTTTGGAAAATAGGATGATATGAGGGGACACATGATCGAAGTGGAATTGCTCACATTGGATCCAAAAATAGTCGACAATCTCCAATATTTCTTTACAAAATACAAGGATTTACTGTCAAAACTCAAAGCTTGCGAGGTTGATAAATCTAAGGAGGAGAAACAAATGGTTCTCACAATTCTCTCCAAACTTGGTCCTGAATTCTTTGTGTTCATATCCACATTCCATTAAGTCAAATTCACCTCTGGAGCCACCTGGAAGAAGCCTTCTCTTGAGGAATTTATCAAATTCCCGACACAAGAACAAACCAATCTCATCAACATGGGAAAAATCGAAGGCCCAAAGGCACATGCACTTACTTTGCAAGATGGAATCCATCAATATCACAAATCTAAAGATCAGAATCCTAAAAAAGGAAATTCTATCCATGCCTTGATTTCCATCAAATCCTCTCTCGATGCTTGGATCGTAGATTCAGGAACATCACATCACATGGTTGCCACAAAAGCAGTCTATTCTTCATTGGATGCATGCAAAGGTCCTCCTATTCTGATGGGGGACAACTCTCCAGTCGAGGTCACCGGCAAAGGATGGATTGAACTCACCAACGAAAGCTTTGAGAATGTGTTGCACATTCCCAAACATTCCATCAATATTCTCTCTGTGTATCAGATGATGAATTCTGGCACCGGAAAGAAAGTCATATTCACACCTAATGCAGTGGACATCTATGACATGCAGACCAATTCTAGGGTTTCTACCGGTGAGGTAAATCATCAATATAGATTGTATACATTTTCTGAATTTATTGAACCAGATTATGCTTTACTGCGTACCCATGCTAATGAAAGTATTATGATATGACATGAAAGGTTCAGGCATTTGAATTTCAGATATATGCAATATCTTAGCAAGCAAATATTGTTTGATGGTCTACCATACATCCATTTCTCCAAAGGAATATGTGAGGGATGTGTTCTTGGAAAACACCCTCAACAGAAATTCGACAAAGGAAAGACTCAGAGAGCTTCCTCTCCTTTAGATATGATCCATGGTGACCTCATGGGCCTTTTCCCACATCCATCAATCAGTAAAGTGAGGTTTGTTCTCATTTTTTTTTATGATTTGTCACGTTTCAAATGGATTTATTTTCTCATGCAAAAATCCGAGGTCTTTCAACACCTCAAATATTTCAAAGCCCTGGTTGAGACACAGTCAAGAAAGAAAATCAAAATCCTCCAAACTGATAACGGGGGAGAGTATGTCAATCATGAGATCCAGAATATTTTTCATGAGGTAGGGATTTAGTTACAACACACAGTTCCCTATACTCCGCAACAAAACGAATTTGTTGAGCGGAAAAATAGATCTCTAAAAGAGATGGCATCTTGCATGCTACATGCAAATTCACTACTACAGAGACTATGGGCCGAAGCACTTAATTGTACAACCTACTTCCAAAATAGATCTCCCCATAAATTTGTCAAGGATAAGACCCCCTACAAGGCATGGAGAGGCCTCAAACCAGAAGTGACCCACTTTCGTATTTTTGGTTCATGTGCATGAGCCCAGATTCCCTCTAAAAATAGGAAGGCACTTGATCCACATAGAACTAAGTGTATTTTTGTTGGAGACCCCTACAGTGTGAAGGGATACAAACTTATTGATATTTCCTTGGACCGGCTCATCATTGAGCGTAGTGTCCAATTCGAGGAAAGTGTCTTGCATGTACCTCAGCATATGCATGCAGGCACCTTCATTCTTCCACCTGTTCGAGATGATGAACATACACATGTCAACTCTTCTATGGACGAGAGTTATGATTCAAAGGATTCAGATGATATGGATACATAGTCCGTACAGTCAGATGCAGAGTCAGTGTATCTGGATGAAGATGCAAAGCCAGAGCAGAGGCCCAAGTGGGCCCAGACTACTCTTCGGGATGCAGGAGATCTTGTTGGTGATCCAGCCGACACTAGGATGACTCAATCCGATTTTGAGGAGCCTCCTATTGCACTCACTGCCACTGAAACATTTCCCTCCAGGCATCTTTTCTTGGTTCAGTCTTTAGATTCACAGTCTTATGGCGAGGCTGTTGGAAATCCCTTTTGGGAATCTGCCATGCAGGAGGAGTAAAACTCCCTCCTCGAGAACCAAACTTGGGATCTGGTTCCCCTTCCTACTAGAAGGAAAATTTTCAGGTGTAGATGGGTCTACATGACCAAGAGTGTAGCGGATGGAAAAATTAGCAGATACAAAACCATGCTTGTTGCCAAAGGATTTCAGCAAGTGCATGACATTGACTATGATGAGACCTTCGCTCCAGTAGTGAATATGGATTCCATACATTTGACACTTTCCATTGCGGCATCCAAGGGATGGGAATTCCATCAAATGAACGTGAAGATTGCATTTATTCACAGTGATCTCTCTGAGGAGATCTATATGGAGCATCCCCAGGGATTTATGTAGGATTCATCTTTGGTTTGTCAACTGAAGAAGTCTCTTTATGGCCTCAAGCAGGGTCTGAGGTCATGGTATGCCAAGATGGACTCCTACCTGTTGTCACATAACTTTGTACATTGTAAATTAGACCTGAATGTCTAAATGCTTAGGACGACTGATTCACTACTCTTAGTTTTTTACGTTGATGATTTGTTGATCACCGGTTTCTCGACTTTAGCGATTGATGCAGTCAAGAGGATTCTACATGATAGGTTTTTGATGATGGACATGGATCCACTATACTTCTTCCTTGGACTTGAGATCAGTCAGGATGCATCAGGAATCAAACTATCTCAGGCCAAGTATGCTTGAGATCTCCTTGAGAGATTTCACATGACAGATTGCAAGTCTACTCTGACTCCTTTCCTATCAGGAGTCAAACTTGAGGATGGCGGGGACACTCCACTAGTTGACAACACATTGTACAAATAGCTAGTGGGGAGCTTGTTGTATCTCACACACTCCAGACCATACCTCTCTTATGCAGTTGGCGTAGTTTCTAGGTTCATGCAAGAGTCGCATGAGCTACATTGGAAGGCTACAAAGTGTATCCTTCAATACGTACAGGGCACCATCACCTTTGGGATTCATTATGCAGCAGACTCAACATTAGATCTCATCGGGTTCACTGATTCTGACTGGGCTGGAGATAACACTAATTGAAAGTCCACATATGGTTACTCACTTAGTGTTGGTTCTGGGCCTATCTGTTGGTCAAGAAAGAAGAAGGCTTCTATTTCTCTTTCTTCAGCTGAGGCAGAGTACAGAGGGGTAGTTAACATAACTATTCAGGCTATGTGGCTACAATATTTTCTTACTGAGTTGGGCATTCAATTTCATCGGTCGATCGTCATCTCGTGTGACAACCAGAGAACTCTGAACTTCTGCAAAGATCCAGTTCATAGGTAGTGGACGAAGCACATCTAGATCCACATGCACTACATCTGAGACTTAGTACACGATGGGATCATCGACCTACATTTTTTTCCTTCATCAGAAAAAACGACAAACATCTTCACCAAGACATTCACTGAGAAGAAGTTTCATTTTCTGTGAAGTCGTCTTGGAGTGAAGGACACAATTGCCTAGAAACTGTAGTTCTTTCTTTTTACATACATTGTACCTTGAGGGGTGGTTTTTCCCATGAGGTTTTCCCACTTTCCTTACTTTATTTCAATGTATCTTTTGTATTTGTGTACCTAACATGGCCTCGTTGTCGGGACCCATTCTTTATTTTCACCATAGTGATGTTTAGGGGGGTGTTGGAGTTACTTCACACACACCTAGGATTTATTTTTCTTAATTTTTTTCCTATGTTTATTAGTCTTTATCCAGTCTCCTAAATTTAGGGAGAATATTCCTCTAGGAGAATAGTCTCTTCAGTTTTCACTTCAGTTTAACTAGTTGAGTGGAGTCTAGATGATGCATTGATTTTTGTTGGGACAGGGGCAGACCCAGGGTTCAATGCTCAAGAGAACACCAACAAATCCCTAACTACTAGCCCTTTCGGAGACACCTGTAAAGCAGATGAAGTCTCACCCGAGGTAGAGGAAGGGGTGGTTGCAAGACTCAGGTGTCTACAACCTTAGTTGGGACATAGATCTGTGATTATATCTTTTACAGGGCACTTAGCATAGATCATTCATCAATATTTAACCCTTATTATACTTCGCAGATAGCACAGAGCTTCACAGTGAATACTCAGATTTACAGTGTTTCAGCACTTAACCATAGTAACCCAAATCATATCCAGTAGATCAGCACTAAGCATCCCCATACACATCAGATCTAACAATCATATATATCTAAGAAGCACAGAGCATAAGTGGATATATCAAATCACATAGCATAAGCAAATATAAACACATTGAACCAAAGCACAGAGCATAACACACAGATTTACGTGGTTCACCCCCCCTGGGGCTACATCCACAAGATCTTCTTCTTTATTATCGTCTTCAATCTGTTACAAGCACAAAGCCTCCAAAACCCTTCTTCACATAGGACAAAAGATCTTTTCAACTCATTATATCCTTCTTCCTTGCGTTACATCACTTAGATTTATATGTCAACCACACAGTAACTTGCACTTAGCCTTGCAGGCCTTACACAGTTCGCACATAACACTTATTCGACATCACATAGATGCACTACCAATTGCACTAATCAATCACATATACTACTTCTTACATTTCCTATCCTTCTATTTATACATTACAAAAGTGGGCCTAAGTGTGGGTAAACCCACGGGCCGACATCCCTTTCCCATTACATTAACCCAAAACCCTAAAAGGGGCCCAAAAGTGGACCGAGATCCTTTGATCTCTGCTTCGCCTGGCGCTCCATCTTTGACAGGCTGTTGAAGTCCCAAAAATGGTAAAATATGACCAAGTGTTCCTCAAAACTTGGTCAAGGGCCAACAAGCCCCCAAAACTCACCTGTGACTTGTCCTGAGTCACTCAGGTCTGACCAATTCTGCTTTGAATTCCTCGATCTTGGATAGAGTTGCTTCGACCTACTGCATTGCTACTGCCTCTTTCTCGGCAAAATCCTGGATGAGTGCCTCATTCACCGTCCCTTCTAGGTGTTGTTATGTTGTATTCACAACCTGTTCAAGTTCTACTCCTTGACTTTCAACTTCAATGAACAATTAACATGCCTTTTCTTGCACTAGTTGAAGTCATTGAGAGACTTCCATTACTTTACTCTGAAGCATGTGAATCTTTTGTTGGGCTGTGTGTTGCTCTGGAAACCTCTCATTCTCTCTACGGGTCACATGGCCTTCAGCTGCACCTGTAGCTTTTCGGCATCGTAATTCGCCTCTTGGAGATGTGACTCCAATTTATGCAATTATGGGTTCTCGGTTAGGTTCTCGTAGATCTGCGCACTTCTGCTACTTAACTATTTTGATTCCTCAGTGAGTTCTTTAATCCTTTCTATGGTGCTCCGAGAATTTATTTCTTGTTGGTCGCGCACTTCTTATGGGGTTTGTGGTATGGTCTGAAGCTCTAATTCCATGACTCTTTGTTGAAGTTGTTGAATAACTTCAGCAAGCTTCATCACTTTTCGTTTTATGGGTTCTTCTACCTTCTGTTCTAAGCCGATCACAGAGAGAAATTCTCTATTGACTTCTTCTTCAATCCCAATCTGCTTCATGAGCAACTGCTCTTTCTCTTTTTGGATCTTCGCTCTGTCTTCTTCAAATTTCGCTTGGATATCGTCCTTCTCTTGTTGCGCAGCTCGGCGCTACTCGATGATTTCCTCCTGTGCTTGCTTTAAGGCCTAGGTGGCCTACGTTGTTTGTTCATGTGCCTTCTGAAGTCGTACTTCGACTGTGTTAGCAATCTTGTGGAGTTGAATTGGTTCATTTCCTTCTTTTGTTGTTCCTTTTGGTAGGGGCGTAGAGGAGACTGCGAGGCTAGAATGGAGAGCTTCCTGTACTCCTTGGAGCTCGATCTCGATTCTGTTGTACATTGTCTCTTGCTTAGCTTCCTTCTTTTCTATTATCTCTTCTATGGCTTCGTTCATAGCTGCGATGAGAAAACTAAAGTCATCTGGAGTGAGCATGGTCTTCATCTTAGTCACGGGTGCTTTTTATTTCTTCTGGGAGGAAGGTTCCAGAGGCGAACCCTTCCTTTTATTTATGATCTCTACTTCCTCTCCTGGCCTATGTTCGACTTCCTCTAAGTCTTTTCCATTACCTCCTTTCTCTGGTGTAATGGATGTGGTTCTTACATATCTGTTGTCTACATCTTGGATTTCCTCATCCTTCTTTGTCTGCTTTGTTTTCTTTGTCTTATTGGGCCCAGGTGTATTATGCGCAGCTTCTGGGCTCTCAATGTTGGACACTTCTGCAGGGTCTTCTGGAATAAGGAGGTCCACCGACCATTCCTTGGTGATCTCCTCCAAGTCTTCTTTTGTCAGATTATAATAAGACTGAAGTTTCTCCTTGTTCTCATCAGCGTGTGTTGTAATATATATAAAATGGTGGTCTGCACTGAACTTTATCAAAGGTCAAAACCTGTGTAAAGTATTCGGGGTCATGCGAGGCTCAGACTGGATGGCGAGCTTCAACTAGGTGTAGTAGGTATGAAATATGACATTGGATTGCCACTACTTGTTCATATTGTTCGAGTGCCACAGTGTATTGAACTTCGCAGCCAGTGGTTTAAAGGGGTCAATGTCGGGGAAGGTTGCACCTTCTGGTAGCTCACATGCAATGAAAGCTATAAGTATCAAGAGCCAGCTAAAATGAAATTCATGCCCCTGATCCTGGGCTTCTCTATAGTCAATATCTAGTTCATTCACTAGGTACTTTGCCCATTTCATTTGTAGTCCCTCTACACACTTCCCTGCGAGGTCGACTACACAGTCGGATACTTGCATGGGTCGATTCTTGTGTACCAACTTCCCTGCAATCAATTGACAGGCGAGGTGCACTGTGCCACTTTCAATAGAATCTAGTTTGTAGCCTCGCGCACCTTTCTCAACATTGCCATAGGATTCTTTAATATTCTGAGAAAGAGTGTGATCCATGGTATTTCCAGGATAGTCATCATGGGGATCAGGGCCATGCATGCTAAGCCCGGTGATCCGGTTGATCAGCGCTGGATCAACTATTATGTGACGGTTCAACCAGAAGTATCCTCCATGGTAACTTTCCAGCAGCAGATTCACACAAGCATTCACCTCCTGGTGTCTTCCGAGGTGTGGTATCTTCATAACGTTGAGCAGAGTGGACTGTGTGAGGTTCATCATTCATTGCTGAGGGACGATCTTTGAATTATTTTCCTTGGTTCTGGTTAGGTAGTTGTTCGGGGCAAGTATGTTGTAAACTTTACGATCCCTCAGGTTGAAGTCACTAAACTTCAATGTTGCGATCTTGTCATGATCTGCATGGACTGCACGTACTCCTTTCGGCAGGTACGCAGTGACTAGAGTGTACTCAAAATCTTTAGGAACATTATCTCTATTGATCTCATCGCTCAGAGGTGGTATGTAAGCAGGTAAGATGGATGGAACCAACTTCGCGTTGGCCATATCATCGTTATGTTTGGTTCTTCTTTATGCGTCATCTTGGGATGTTTCTACTCAAGCAGTCGACGGGGAAGCTTGCATTCCTCTCGTCAATGATGCCTATAAACCTGTAGACAATCCTTGCTATGACATGACTCTTTCGGCTCTAAGGCTAGCGCGTACCTCTCTTACAGATTCTTCAACTACGCTAAATTCGTCGGACATATACCCTCAAGATCAATAGCTCAGGTTCTCAAAGTAACGTAGGTACTGTAGTAAGGTAGAGGGAAAGGGTGGAGTAATCATTGTTCACAATTCAGGTAATCTGCGGACTCAAATTCACGATTAGCAAAAGTGTTTTCCGTGCATGGCGCGATGGATTAAGTAAGTAAATCTATAACGGATCATTTGCAATGGATATGGGGCTTCCTTAACTCGGGTTATGTCCATTATGGCGTGGTCTAACGGTCTGGTGATGAGCCAACAATGCTTTTTGATCCGTTCGGAGCGACAATCAAATGGATATATTGGCCTCCAACGGCTATATTGCTTTTCCATGGCAAAGTGACCCATGTTGTTGTTCTAATATCCCGATAAAGCTCTAATTTTGCAACATTTCTTTTGGAGAGGTTCCCTCTGGAACCCTCTATAGCCTGTCGATCTGAGCTCTCTTTTTACTTAGCTTTCTATCCTTCTTCCCTGTGAGCTTCGTCTCGGTAGTTCTTTTCTCGTTCTGATTCTTATTTTCCTTGGGCATAGTCACTTCGCACTGCTGAGGTTCTTTCCCAAGACTTAAGAGAACTACTTCATCTATATCTGGTACAGATACTCCAATCTTTTGTGAGTCCCCTAATTCTTTGACATATGGGCTTCTAGTGTCAAATAGCTTTGATTTATTCTCTTGTTCCTCAATCAAATGAGCGATCCTTCTGGTCATGAAATATTTTAGCTTTTGTCTCTGTTGTTGTAATACATTTTCTTCTTCCTTCTTTCTGGCTTGATCTCTCTCAATCCAAGGTTTTCCAAGTAACATAGTGAATGGGGCGTTGTCCTCAATAAATTTGATAATCTCAAAATCTTCTTCTGTCGAAGTTCCATTGACTGTCATAGGTATATGAGCGATTTTTCCACACAACATCATCAGTTTTCCTCTGAATAGTCCTATTCCTCCCAGTGAAGGAATCATGGCAGGCTTCCCTATAGCTTCCCAAGTTCTTTTTGGCATAATGTTCACTTGTGTTTCTTCATCAAGAATATAGTCAATGTTGAAGTCCCCTAGTCTTGCTTCGACTTGTTCCTTTTCTTTGAAGATCTCTGGTAGTCGAACATCTTTATGTTCCTTCATGGTTTATTTCATCTGTATTAATACTTTCTCTGATTATTTCTGGGGTTCTGCTATTTCTAGGGTTGTCCTAGGGTTTTCTTCATGTAGATTCATTCTTTCAAGCTTAGCAATCATTCTAGGGAAATCCAATACTTCATGGTCCAAAGATTTGCAACAGAGACAACTAGGTTTTCCACCAGGACATTCCTTAGTTAGATGGCCTGGTTTTCTGCAACTGTAATAGAGGGCCAATCCTCTCTTTCTCTTAAATGATCCCCAACTTCTTTTGTACTGCGCATCAGGATCATGGTAGCTAGCCTGCAAAAAATTATTTCTAGGATCCTGCATCCATTTGTTAGTCCAAACATTCTTTCTATGCATAGGTATAACATATCTATCATTATGCTTATCATATATATTCATATCAAACTTTCTTTCATCTATTAATGCCCTAGGTTTTAAGCTAGGACAGAATCTATCAAACATACCTAGATCCATGCTCTAGAAAAAACAAATTTCACTTATCTTACTTCTACAGAGAACAAAGCTTCCAGATCTAAGAACTTTTAACTATTCTTACCTTTATTAGAGCACAGGGCTTACAGATCTTACCTCTTTTCTACAGATCTGACCTCTTTCTTTAAGAAATTTCCACTTTTACTTTTCCTAGAGCACAGAGCGTTCAGATCTCGCTTCTTTTCTTTAGATCTGATCTTCCTTTCTTCATATTTGACCTTATTCCTGGCACAAAGCTTCACAGGTCGAGTAAAAAGTTGCACACTAAGGAAACAGATCTACGCACAAAGATTTCTTTTGCAAAAGTTTCTTCTTCCTCAGTTCCAAGAAATCACAGTTTCAGGTCCCGACAACAGAACCATTTGTTGGGACAGGGGCATACCCAGGGTTAAACACTCAAGAGAGCACCAACAAAGCCCTAACTACTGACCCTTTCGGCGACACCTGCAAAGAAGATGAAGTCTCACCCAAGGTAGAGGTAGGGGTGGTTGCAAGACTCAGGTGTTTGCAACCTTAGTTGGGACACAGATATATGATTATATCTTTTACAGGGCACTTAGCATAGATCATTCATCAATATTTAACACTTATTATACTTCGCAGACAGCACAGAGCTTCACAGTGAATACTCATATTTACAGTGTTTCAACACTTAACCATAGTAACCCAAATCATATCCAGTAGATCAACACTAAGAGTCCCCATACACATAAGATATAACAATCATATATATCTAATAAGCATAAAGAATAAGTGGATATATCAAAGCACATAGCATAAGCAAAGATAAACACATTGAACCAAATCACAGAGCATAACACACAGATTTACGTGGTTCACCCCCCCTAGGGATACGTCCACAATATATTCTTATTTATTATCGTCTTCAATCTGTTACAAGCACAAAGCCTCCAAAACCCTTCTTCGCATAGGACAGAAGATTTGCGCAGCTCACTAGATCCTTCTTCCTTGTGTTATAGCACTTAGCTTTCTATGTCAACCACATAGTAACTTTCACTTAGCCTTGCAGGCCTTACACAGTTCGCACAGAGCACTTATTCGACATCACATAGATGCACTACCAATTGCACTAATAAATCACATCTACTACTTATTACATTGCCTATCCTTCTATTTATACATTACAAAAGTGGGCCTAAGCATAGGTAAACCCACGGACCGACATCCCTTTCCCATTACATTAACCCAAAACCCTAAAAGGGGCCCAAAAGTGGACCGAGATCTCGTGATCTCTGCTTCGCCTGACGCTCCATCTTTGACAGGCTGTCGAAGTCCCAAAAACAGTCAAATATGAGCAAGTGTTCCTTAAAACTTGGTCAAGGGCCAACAATTTTGTCACCATGCAACATTGGGATCATCACCAACTAATGCGCATTAGCCTTGGTATCATCACCAAAATAGTGCATTACCCATGATTCCCTGATCGCCTCCTCACTTCACTCTGTTTTAGTCAGTTAATTGAAGACTGATAGACTAGTTAACTCAGTTAGGTGGCAGTTCACTCTCGTAACTTCCCGAGAGACTAGACTGGGTGGTAGTTAACTCCCGTAATTGTTGGTGTGTGTCTAGATCACTCTATAAAAAAACTATGGCACATTGGCTTCACCTCTAGTGCGCAATGGTTGAGTTATACAGAGTATATCATGTCTACATTATTCATTATTCATTACGGTTAATGAGAATTCTTCCATTCTTTCTCTCTTTATTCGTGTTTCTCAATTTCTCTCTACAAATGTGTGTGATATTTTCTATGTAGATATATTATGTGCAGGTTCAACACATTTACAGAATAAACCCTAATTGCAAATATACCATCCAAAAATAAAAAAAGAGCATCCACACTTTACCTCCAAGAGATAGTGCATAAGGTAAAAGAGCCAATAGCCCTAAAAGGGCAAAAATTGTAGATGTCTTTTCTCACAAAAGGTGAGAAATTGTGATGATAAAATGAAATGGCAAGGTCCTCTATTTACATGAGGCCTTACAAACCAATTTTTCCACTTTAATTTGTCAACAACAAAACATAAGAGGGTCGACCCCTCTAATTATCTTTTCATAAATTCAAAATATAAAATTTACATTAAAATAAGCCCTAATAAGATGACGTCATTCCCTAGAAGGGTGACACAAGGATCATAAAGGTGACATCGAGGATGAAATGGTCGAATGTTGGGCCTTCAAAGTCCATGTTTCATGATCTCAAGTGCCCAAGTGCCATGCCATTTATCTCCTCCTGTCCAACCACCACATGCTTCATCAAACCCTAGCCCAAGGATGATGTCAAGGGCTAATGATGACATTTTAGGCCTCCAAAGGCCAACGCCCAAGTGGATAAGGGTGCAATCTCATCCTCCAATGATTTTAGGATGCCTCCAAAGGAAACTTCCTTCATCTTCTATGTGCAATTCTCATCGTCAATGGTGTTGCAGACATGGGGTCAAGCATCCATCGCACGGGCTTCCAATCCCCTATGAAGTTCCAAGTGGCATAGTTCCTTCACAAATAGCTTTCAACGAGCAAGGTCCTACAAAGAAAAACAAGTATGCACTCCAAGGTTCCACAATTCATATGAATCATGCCAAGTAATCCACATATAATAAGAGAACCACCCAAACATATGCATCAAAACCCCCTTTTCAAATTAAACAAATGCTCAAAGACCTTATAAACTTTGCCAAATTTAGGTATGGGAGGGGTGTCAAGGTGCCCTATTAGGTAGGACAATCCCCAAGTCAATGAATGTTTCCCATGAAGACCCCATCTAAGTCATGTATTGAATATGAGGTGGATTGGGGCAATACTTCTACACATGGGGTTCTTGACATACAAGGGTTCATATTGTCTCATTTATGAATGTCTTTGTGGAGGGTGTGTTGCCCTTCATCCATGATGCAACATTTTTCAAAGCCCTTTTATTTTCATTAATTTATTATGTTCTGAAACATTGAGTACTATGTCCAAGGGAAAGTAAAGAGTATCACAATGCAACTTGAAGTTAGAAATACACAAGTGCCATATGTAATGGAAAGTAAGAGACATCGTAAAATGCATTCCCCAACAAGTGGGACATTTATTAATTATGTGTTTAGAAGGTCCTTTATTTTTAAGGAGAACTGTTTCATTGCTCTAAGGACCTTAGGGAAAGAATCTAGAAGGATGATGATTGGCTTTTAAATTTTTCTAGCTACAACACCTATGGGCCTTTAGTCCCTTCTTCCCATGAAATGAGGTACAATCCCTTATTGGGTCAGTGAACCCAGAAACCCAAAAGATAATGAAACTGAGGGGAAGAGGTGTGGAAAGTGGTAATTATAAATGGGAATGGTATGGTGACCCTTCAAGGAACCACCCAGTAGAAACCCTTTTCCCTAAGGTGACCAACTTACTAGCACACAATGACAATCGTGAAATTAGGCAAAAGGTATAATTTACAAGAAAATGTTCCATAATCAAGAAAGGATTATTTGCGACATGATCAAATGCTTTAAATATGAAAGTGACACTTACCATGGCACCATACTTGTTACCTCATGAAGCAATACCTATTGTCTTCTTGGATCCAAACCCGATGTAGTGGATGTGGCTCTACTACTAGCGATGAGTGGTGATCAACATGAATAGGAGGGACCCTACAGGCTCTGTTGGTCAACTTGACTCTTGGCACTCCATGTCCTCTACCTGTGGTCCTAGAGATGTGAGATCCTTAGTTACCCTTAGACTGGGGGGGTAACACTACAAACATAATACACATGTGAAATCAACATTAATACAATTAGATGTGGCATTTGTGAGGAAGGAGTATATCCATGCATACAAAGTTATACAAACAAGGGGTAGACTTCACACAACTTTAGTGGTACTAGAAATTAATGAAATTTAGACTAAACCAAGTTAAATTTTCCTGTTAAGATCCACTAAGACCATTTTGATGAATCAAACAAGCATGTGTTAAACCACCTTGGATCGTGATGGTGGCCAAGAATCAACTACTAGAAGTCAAACACTTTCTCTCTCTTTCAAACAAGGGATATACAATCATAATGTCAAAGTAATCTATTTAGTAAGAGATTAAATCCTCATAAGATCATTCCTAGTAAATTATGTCATGTCCTAGCTAATTGACAAACTAGTTTTGGCCTATCTGGGACCTACCTTATACATAAAAAATATATACTAACTAGTGGGTGTGAATATTGATCACTCGACTTAAATCAAAGTGGATTAATATTAAAATCACTATTTGTTACCTACCAAACTTTCACTTCAAGTGGTAATGTAACACATCCAACCCCCTAATCATCACTTAGGTTGGTGGGGTGTTGATTTTTCCCTCTCTTAACACTTGGAATGCGTATTTGGGTCCATCATTGCCTATATAAGGACTTCTCTTATCACAAATTATACTATAATAGTTCTTATTAATGCTCAGGGATGTTTCTCCACAAAGTTTATTTAGGTGACCAGATGTCTAAATGCTCTCAATCGAATGATGTGATTTACTCATCGCCCTCAGATCAACGATATGTGGGTGTTTGGATTCATTCTCATCAAGATGCCCCGTCACCTACGTCGATCTCCTCTCCAACACGGATATCCCGAAAAATCATTCTTTGGGATCCAATGGTCCTCAAATCCAGGGCTCCAATGGGTACGATTACATTGGAGTCTCTACCCACTCGACAATTACTCTCAACTTAAATGCCCATTCGACATACTCACGATTGGGACCCATGGAATCTATGGCTAAATTTCAATCTCACCCACACACCAATTAATGGTCTTCCTTTATTCTTGGAGTCCCTTCCCATTGGAGCATCTCCATTATTTTTCCACGGAGTATTCTAAACAACTCACTTCAACCACCACAGACATTCAGACAGATCAAACGATCCTCATTCATCTAATCAAATGAACACTATGATATTTAGGGTTATAGCAGATTGTCTGCTAAGGTTCTTAAATCCTCCTCTTTAGAACGATTCTTACCAGATCCAACAGTTGGGATATCACGGGAAATATTTCAGTTAGTATATGGTCCTCGGAGTTCCTTTCATTGTACTACTGTCTCAGCTCTCCTTCCTGAACTTCGATGATCCTACTTCCGAAAATATCATATCTAGATCCAAAGGTCCAGAACCAATCGTTATCGCTCTCTAAAAATAAATGGTCCTAGTTGAATCAGAATCTCCTTTATCGAAGTCCTAATACAACCTCACCCATGGTCACTCCAACGGTAGCACCATCCAACCAATGGTCCAAATCTTCTCACTTCGTCGAATTCAACAACGGAAAATATTTCGAACGTGAAACATTGGTCTTCTTATTGGTAACAATCTGAAACTAGAATAACTATTTTAGGGTTTTGTTGTGCCAGGCACTAACAACCCTCCATTTTCTTGTAATTTACTCACAAAGCTTCCTCAAGAAAATTGAGCCCCTCTATTTTTTTCTACCCTTTAAAATTGTTCAACTTGTACCTTCTCGATGGATTCTTCCTCCCCCTTTAAACATGCTCTTCAAGATTCATACTTTGGTTAAGACTGGATCTTTCGGCTCTAAACACTTGAGAAAATTTTAAGTTAAATCTTTAGATTTCGAGTGAGTTAATGTAAATTCCTTTGATGTATATTGGAGGAGTTACCACAAACTCCTCTGATACATCATATGAGTTCCCTCCAACCACATCAATAAAGACCAACCCACTTCATGTTTTTTTCTCCGAAAGGTCCTTTCCATCGTACGAATTTATGTTAACTTCTCTTATTTGATCGAAGGAGTTCATATGATCTCGTCCAGTGAAACCGAAGGATTTACTGCCATCTCCTCCAATGAATATCAACACTCTTCATAAAAATTCCTCCAATGTGCATCGAATACTTTCCCATGAATTCCTTTGATGCACATCGGAGGACTTGTCACCAACTCCATTGGTTTAAGACTTTCCATCCATTCGCATTTATTGCTTAATTCACCCAAACTTACAAATAAGTGCTTGAACCTCAGTTCTTATTGTCTCATTGAATGTCGAGGAAAGGAGAGTAGGCCCCAAGTGAATAAAATCCAAGCCCGACATGTCAACTACTTGCGAAGTAATCCCTAACTCAGTCATGCATCCATTCTTTTGTTGGTAAACAGTTCTAGGGTTAGATCTTTTTAGATTTAATTTTACCCTTTAGACCTAAATCACCCAAGGTCTTCATGGTGGCAGTTCTCCACCTCTACCCATGACATAGTTCCCCTCCCTCTCTCATCCTCAGTTGTTCATGCATACCCCTTTTCACCTCATTTCCCAAACCATGCTCTTTTCGCTTAGATTGTCCCCCCGCCCCGAGAGCCATAGCCATGTGCTTATCTTTTCAAACCTTCGAGTGTTGCACACACTACCCATGACCCTTTTCTTCTCTAGAGATGATAGTATCCAAAGTTGAACCCTTACAATGTCATAAACCCTAGAAGCAGTAATGGAATATTTTTAACCAAGATCTCAAGAAGTTTCCAGACCTAAATTTTGACAAAGGCCTTTCCCAATCTGTACATCTCATGACCAAAACTCATACTCAAAACCTGCGTTAAGACTTAGCTCATGATTGCTATGTTTTTCAAACAATTTGGAAGTATTAATATTAACTTCCCCGATCTCTTTGGGACCTTTAACATCAACTCCTCTAATACATTAGAGGATTTAAGATTTACTTTATTGATTTTTCACGACCCCTCCTCTTCATCAACAAACTTAACACTAACTTGTCTGATCACTTCAAAGGAGTTGTTACAAACATTGTTGGCCGCACCAGTAATCTTCCCATCAACTTTCCCAATGCACACATAAACCTATCAGAACATTTCACAACAATTGTTCTGATGTATGCATTAAACTGTCGGATCAGTTGGCACTAAACCCTCTAATAACCATCGAAACAGTTCATGAGGACTGCTTCGATTTTGGCCTTTTTGACCTGATCGTCGACCTAAATTTTCACTAAAGGCATAAAATATTCATGCTATAATTCTATCAGCATTGGTTGATGATCTTCCACCCAACATTATCACCAGTGATTCCTCATGTATTTCTTTTTACATACTTAGGCAATTTTTTCCAAATTTATATGTATCAGTTATGATTTTGTCCCTACACTAATCCCATATTTACTTTACAAGTTCATACATGTCTCTGAGAAAGAAAATGACCAGTAAATTGCCTACCACCAAGGGCTCTGGAATCGGTCGAAAGATTAAAGATGAACCTGATATTGTTGAGGCCATGTACAACGACACTTTCGGATTCTTGAATAAGGGAGAAGAGGTCCTCAGATGGGGGGATGTGTATCAAATGTTTAAAAAACAATTTTTTTCTATCGATGTTGAGGAGAAAGATGAATTTAATCTTTTTAAGAACATTATAAGGTCGGAGATATTTAGAGTAGCAGCTTGTGTTGTTGTGTTCCCTTGCATTGACGCTATCACTTAGATACTGAAACACGTGGATTTGGAAAACATATATGTCAACAATGTTGTGGGACAACCCATAGTGTCATTCCAGCCCGTGGACCTGGCCAGATGATATCATCTGGAGAAAGGGACCAAGAAGCTAGACAATGAACTTCTTAGGGGGTTCAATCATACAACCAAGGATCTATCCCGCACCTGGTACAAGTCAGATAGGCAGTTGAAACTTAGACCCACTGGTGGATATCCCACGACCTCCCTTAAAAGAAATTATCAATATATGGTGGCCATGTTATGTAGACTGTACGAGAATCAAGATGCCTCCAAGTTTTCCCTATCATACATGTCATTAAATTATTACTGCACAGGAAAGGGATCGTCGTTCAACTAGGATGAAATCCTATCAACAAACCTGACAGGGGACATCACTGCAGTTGTAAAATCCCATCTCGGGACCTTCCCCAATTTCCATATGTCTTCATACCTCATGGACATAATGTGCATAGCCCACTAGTACCCAAATATGGGTTGGGCATGGCAGCCAACAAACCCATCCATTCATATATAGTGCCAAGTGCTTTAGGAGCACACGTACAAGACTAAATACCAAAATACTTATGAGCACTTCCTAGCTCCATTGTATGAATTCATCTTTTGCATACCTGCTCCATGCATGACTGATAAAGAAATTGTCGTCATAAAAATAATTAGAAATCGGTACCTAAAGGAACATGGAACCTACTGTTACACATGATTTTGGTCACTCTGGTGATGTCCTAACAATGGTGTATTCAGGCTCCCAACAAGGACTTTTTGCCTAAGAAATGTGGCCCTTGTCTCCTTCCCAAAACATATTTTTGAAGTGAGTTCGCAGGTTGCCTATGGCCTAGGGTGAGAGAATCCCTAATTCTCATAGACCACCCACACTTAGGGTGTGAACTTCTCACAGTTTTCTCCATACACAGGGTGCGAACCTGTTTTTAAGCTTGGAAATGAGAAGAGGTCTCGAGGGTTCTAGAAGGGAATCTTCTAGAAAATGAGTTGGCATTTGTATGGTTGTCATTTTACTGACTTCTAATATTTGATGGGATCATCCTCATCCATGTAACCATATCTCCTTCTCCTATATATTGAAAGGGTTTCTCATGGAAAAGGTTAAGCAAGATTGAATGAAGAATTGGTGAAAGAATTGTGTGAAGAACCTTGCTTGGACAGAGGCTTGAAGACTCTAGTTGGTCTATCAAGAGGAATTGGATATTATTCATGCAAGTACAGAGAAAGTGTGTGCGTTGGAACCAAGGGTCACTGAAAGGAAGCTTGTGACATCAAGGCGATCAGGTTTTATCTTCTACTTTCAATTAATATGATAGAGCGGCATGTCCCTTTCCCATAAAGTCACTCTTACATTATTGTGTAATTCCTTGATCATATGCATAAGTTGACATTGAATACATTTTGTTATATTCACTTTGGTTGGTTTGTGTTGTCTTGGACTTGACCTCACAGGAGCACCGGAGTGAAGCGGGAGAAACTGAGACCTAAGGAAGCGATATAAAGGTATGTCACCTATTCCTCCCTATTAGCAGATTCAATGATTATAACTTAGGGAAAGAGTCATGTCCTGTCCTGTTTTGTTCTAGATCCAGGTGGATCTAGGGAGATATGTTAGTGTCCGCACCTACCGATTAGTACGATAACAAAATTGGTGACTCCACTGGGGATGCAACCCATTTTTTTAGTGATTTTTGGTGTTTTTCCTTGGCCATTTGCTCTTACCTTACCATTTTTCATTTCTATCAATCTCCGAGTCTTGAGGAGATCCTGACAGACTCTTTGGGTCCGAAGGTTCCTTCAAAAATTTTGTCTTTTTTCTAAATTTTGCTTAGTTTTAGGCATCCTCACACTGAACCCTTCTATAGCCTGCGAGAACCCTTAGAGTTCGCACCCTTCTTTGCAGTCCAATGTGAACTTCTCGCGCTCTACTTGTGACCAGCCTACGAGAATTCTCCATTCTCGCACTGTACACCACCGCTTGCCTGCGAACCCATTTGCAAAATTTTGGGATTAAGGTTTTTTGTATGCTCAGATGCCCAGATTTGTATGTGTGTCTGAAGAGAACTTCTTGGGCCACTGATTGATTGTTTCTTGACTTCGGATTTGGTGAATGATTAGTCTTCGGAAATTGAAAACTCTTCTTGTTCATTTTTTCTCAATTGTTATCTCTTGACCTTTTATTAACAAGGATATAATCTTTGGTCCTGAATTCTGAGTGCTTGTTCGGTTGGGAGCCGGTGATCGGTTTAAAATTTGGTATTAATTGTCTTTCTCAATTACTCATTACTTGGAAAATTGTTGCCCTCATGCATTTGAAAAGACTAGTCTTGTCTGCTTGTTATTTTTGTCTTCATTGAAAGATTGGTTTGGGTTTTTTGCATATTGCTTTTCATTAGTTGTTGGTTTTTCTTAGTTCCACCACCGTTGTGTGGTTTCTATTGAAAATTAAAAAAATATATATATTTTTAAAGCAATTTTTTATTTTTGAAAATATTGGCATTCGATTGTTGAAATAGAACGAATAGAGAATTGGCATTGGTCATGATTCTTTGATATTGCATTTCAAAGAAGATCGTATATCGTAGTTTAAGTTGTTCTAGAAAACTCCTCTTTCCCTCCTGTAAATAGGATTCATCGAACAAAAAATGATATCTTTCATTCCTATCTATGCATTGTTGGGTCAGAGTCTCACACAACATCAGTTTCATGTTCGTCTCATTTTAGTAACAACAGCCTTTAATAACATCACGCACATTTTAAAATTCAACTAGTAATTATTTTCTAGGACTCTATTACACCAACATTAGCTAGGCTAGATCTTTGGAATAAACAGAGAGATACACTCTCCAAAGCACAAAACACACAATAGCATCTTGTGGTAAGGAGTGTCAAATTCCAT
>SNQJ01S0004723.1:164503-188731 GCA_010110895.2 Picea sitchensis | reverse complement strand
ATTAATGGTGATTTCCCTCGCACTTGTTAATGGTTTCATCAATGACCGGTAATCAAGTGGTTTCTACCATGTTCGACTTCAGCACATGTAATCACATGGTTAGATTCATAATTTTAGGTGACGGGATTGAAGACCCTGGGTCTCATCTTTTTATTTGGGCTGCTATGGAATATGTATGGTTTGTTGACACATAGATCCATTTTGTATGTCACATGGCTATGTCATCTTAATTTGAGTCTTCTCGCATAGATCCATAGTGTATTCCTGGTGGCTATGTAGTATATTTGACGGAATGGATCCACGGTGTATGATTGGTGGCCATGACCTACGTTCATGATGTCATCCGTTTATGATCTGAGTATGGGAATGCCTACCTCAAAACTAATATTATATTCTGCAGATGCTTGGTTGTTTGCAAGTTTCTGATTAGGTGCACTCCTGGTTTCTGACACACACACGCAGTTTACAAAGTATTTCAGTTGTCACAGATTCTGGCCTCATACTTTGAGGGGCATTCTGTTACACATGATTTTGGTCACTCTGGTGATGTCTTAACAATGGTGTATTCAGGCTCCCAACAAGGACTTTTTGCCTAAGAAATGTGGCCCTTGTCCCCCTCGCTAAACATATTTTTGAAGTGAATTTGCAGGTTGCCTATGGCCTAGGTTGTGAGAATCCCTCATTCTCGCAGGCCACCCACACTTAGGGTGAAAACTTCTCACAGTTTGCTCCATACACAGGGTGCGAACCTGTTTTTAAGCTTGGAAAGGAGAAGAGGTCTCGAGGGTTCTAGAAGGGAATCTTCTAGAAAATGAGTTGGCATTCGTATGGTTGTCATTTTACTGACTTCTCAGATTTGATGGGATCATCCTCATCCATGTAACCATCTCTCCTTCTCCTATATATTGAAAGGGTTTCTCATGGAAAAGGTTAAGAAAGATTGAATGAAGAATTGGTGAAAGAATTGTGTGAAGAACCCTGCTTGGACAAAGGCTTGAAGACTCTAGTTGGTCTATCAAGAGGAATTGGATATTCTTCATGCAAGTACAAAACAAGTGTGTGTGTTGGAACCAAGGGTCACTGAAAGGAAGCTTGCGACATCAAGGCGATCACGTTGTATCTTCTACTTTCAATTAATATGATACAACGGCATGTCCCTTTCCCATAAAGTCACTCTTACTTTATTGTGTAATTCCTTGATCATATGCATAAGCTGATGTTGAATACATTTTTCTATCTTCACTTTGGTTGGTTTGTGTTGTCTTGGACTTGACCTGACAGGAGCACCGGAGCGAACCGGGAGCAACAGAGACCTAAGGAAGCGATATAAAGGTATGTCACTTATTCCTCCCTATTAGCAAATTCATTGATTACAACTTAGGGAAAGAGTCATTTCCTGTCATGTTTTGTTCTAGATCCAGGTGGATCTAGGGAGATCTGTTAGTTTCCACACCTACCGATTAGTCCGATAACACCTACATTAGGGTGTATGGAGCTATGTGTTGGGATCATGATTTGGTTGTTTAATTATGCTGATTGAATCCTTTTTGACTAATATTATGTATGTATTAATAACCATTTTGAAGAAGTTTTGAAGGATTTCATAGCAAATCATCATAGCTTATGCCAGGTACGTATAATTGATGTTTTGTGATGGCTTTAAGATTATTCAGTTTGATTTAATGATTTCAAGAAGTTAATGCGTGATCTATGTGTCAAAAGGAAAAATCACATCGCATTTTTCCATCTAGCAGCTCGTCTGATACTCCATCCATCACTGCATCCAGTACTTCATCCGACACTACGTCTAGCACTGCATCCAACACTAAAAACATGGGCGAGTTGGCGATTGTTATATCGACGGCTTGTGCTGGGTGAATCGATGACATGGGTTTTTCTCACACTCGTGACCTCCAACTATTGATCTCTTGACATCTTGGATTAAGCCGTTATGTTGAGCATTGAGTGGCTTGTTTGATTTCTAGAAGCCACAGGTAGTTAGAACGTATTTAATGGAATTTGCTGTTTTTAGAGGAGTTCAACCCTTCCAATGGTCGACCTCCCAAATTGTAACTATTATAAATACCACAGTAGTGGTGAGGCAGAGAGGTTAAGAATTGTGAAGCTAGAATTGGTTTTGTTGTGTAATTCGAGACATTTCCATAAACTTGTGCAAGACTGTGTTTTTAATTTAAATACCAAAATCATGTTGATTGATATTGTGATTCATTGTTGAGGAGTAGCCATGACCTGCTGGGGGGGCCACTAGTGGTCAGGGTGAATATTTAGATATTTATCTTGCGTATTCGAGTTGTGCAATTGTCATTTCTTATATTTTATGTTACATGTGTTTTTATCATTTTACATGTTGTGTGTTTGTTGTTCATAGCTTAATTGTTTCAATTTCCTTTTTCCAGGTTGCTTGTAAAGGATAGTGTTAATATGATGTGTATTTTTAATTAATTAGTAAATAGCTTGCAAGCTTAGCTACTCACCTTGTTGTGTGATTAAATGCTAGTTTGAATTTCTGCAATTTGAAATAGTTAAAAGTTAAAACAGAGTATTGAGTAAAATAGATTATTGAGTTAATGCAGAATATAGAGTTTCTTTGGCAAGGTTTCGATGGTTGAATTGTTGCTAGCTTTGATTTTGATTCTCAGTTTGCTTATCTATTTTGCTATTTAGTTTTCTTATCAATATTTCTGTAGTATGCTGAGAAAGAAGTAGGATTTGAATCATGTTTTTATGAGTATTTCAATTTGCAAGTTGAATTGTTAATAACAGGATTAGTTTAGTTTATTTCGTGAAATTATCATTCTAGATTTAATTTGCAATTCTAAATAGAAGTTTGAGTTTAGTTTTTAGTTATAAGTCTTTAATTGTGTGAATTTTCTTACCTTAGCATAAGATTGCATTTGAATTAAGTAGAATAGTGTTTTCTTATTATTGATTGTTAATGCATAAATTGAGAGATCACATCGATTTTCAGGATAGTTGATATATCTTCTATGATGGCTAAGCTCGCATTAGATTGCTTGATTCATACCTTTCATTTTGCTATAGAAGTTAATATTGAATTTATTCCTCTTGAGCTATCACTAATCGTTAGATGCCATCGTGATGTCATAAGACACTGAAGACATAATCATCATCATTATATTTGAAGTTTCTTGTTATTGTAGATTAAGGATAGTTTTGATTAATCTTTGAACTCTATCATGATGTTTTTAATTAAATAGGTTAAGATTTTCCTTTGTAGATCAGAAGTAATTATGAGTTTTATCTTAAGAATAGAGTTTGCTTGCTTAATAGTTTGATTAGTTACATTTTGAGTAGTTTTGATTAGTTTACTTGCTGAAGAAGTTTTCACAGGTTAATTATTTGATTGCTTACTTGCTTACTTGTTGTTGCTCATTAATTTGAATAGATTGATTAGATTAGTTTAATGTTGTTATTGTTCATTAAGTTGAATAGATTAAATAGATGGATTATTTTTTATTAAGTTAACTTGTTCAAAGTAGGGTTTTCATTTGCTTCCTTAGGAGAATCCATTGAGCCATTGTTTAAAAGTTGCTTAGGGTAAATAGTTTAAGTTCCTTGATAGGGTTTGCTCATTGATCGTCTTTTCTTAAGTAGAATAGCCCTTAGATAGACCATCTCCTTAGTTAGACTTTACTTCCTCTAGTTTTTATGCCTTGGAACATATAGTGCTGCAACTCTAAGTTTACTTACCCCGAGTTGACAATTTAATTGAGGGATTTAGTGCATATAGAACACCCACCACTATGAAAGCCCCTTATTTACTGCCTCAATTTGTATCGAATAGATTAGTTCTTAAAGAGGTGGCATATCATATGGTAATCCACGAAGTCAGTGGAATACTCTACAGAGATAAGAAGGTGATATGGCCTCCACTCCCACTATACATTGGCACTTGTTCTTTTTCAACCACTAAACAAGCCCAGGAAGAAGTAGATGTTTTACTTTCATATCATTTTTGGGAGGAAAGTTTCAATAGACATGACCCCAAAAAGGTTTTAAAATAACATTTCAACAAGATAGGCATGCCTTCAGAGTACACATAAAAAATTTGGGAACAGGAGGAAGTACACTACAATGCTAGAACTTATGATGATGTCCTCTTCAAAATATGAGGCAGACCCTTAGGGAGGATTGCAGATGAAGAAAAGGCACGAGAAGAGGCTAGAAAGAAAGAAAAAGAGCAAGTTGAAAGAACATCTTCCGCTATTGCATATACACATTTTGGATCTGTAGAGGAGGAGGAAACACTGGCAGATAGGAAACGAAGAGATAAGGAGAAGGTTCACAAGAAGAATAATGACGCCTCAAAAAATAGAAGGAAGACAGAAGATGACAAAGCTAAAGCTAAAATTGATGTGGCAGCTGCAGCTGAGGAAAAAGCAAAGGAAGTTGCCTAGAAAGAGGTTGATTAAAAGGCAATAGCCGAAAAAGCCGCAGTAGCAGCAGCAAAAGCGACACAGGGGGAAGCCAAGGAAGTTGGGGACAAAACAACAGAAGAAGAACCACGAAAAAAGCATGAGGAATCCATAAACATTCATACAGTCCCAATGGACACCGACCTACCAGAGATATTCACAATATGCACCGGTGGTCAATCCCAAATTGGTGGGATGGATCTGGGATTTCGAGCCCCGTTTAAAGAAACAGAGGTTTGCAACTTGAATAAATTCACCTACGACAATTCTTTAGGAACAATCATGCAAGAACAAGTGAAGAAGGTGCCTACAATGGGAGGAGACCCGATCACGGTTGTTACATAGACCCCTGTAACAAGAAAATTTAGAGAAGACCCCGTCGCCGTAGCCTCCACTAGCTCTTCCTTTATGACCACCACATAAGACAATGTTTGAAACATGTACTAGAGGAATATAGAAAAATAAATGAGGATTACGAAGCTTGAGGAGAAGCTTCAACAGGTAAAGGTAGATGAAGGAAACCTATAGAGCTTCAAAGCTAGCGTGGAAAAACTCAAAACTGAGTTGGAGGAAGCCATTATCGACATGTACACTCACATGCACATGTTTCAGGACATAGTTGTTATCATCATGGATCAACATAGTAGGGTGTAGACTAAGCTCACATAATTTAACACTATCCAGGAGGGCATGAACAATATTGATACATGGATTGCAGAAAACCTGGATGCACCGGTTGAACCCTATCGTCACTCATCTGGAGAAAGGAAAATGGACATCTATCCACTAAACAATTGCTAGAAAGTGTGACAAAATGAATATTTAGAAACAAATATCTCAATGGCGATCTTTTCATGTGTACACAAGGTAACGCAAGAATTGATCAAGATATGTCGACTCCCCCAGCTAGAAGAGATTGGAAAAAACCTTGAAAAATGGAGGAACTTGTCGACAAGATATAGGACAACACAATTCAAAGACAGGAGGTCATCGAGTTAGCCACCATAGTAACAATGGACCTAATAGAACAACACCTCATTCAACCGACAATAGTCCATACTATGGTTCAGGAATTCATGGCTACATTATCAAAATATATTCAAACACTCAACAACAATGTGGTTATGCATACTACCACCATAGAAGAGCTTTCATATCGTAGACTCATATCTTTATATGATTAGCTGGAAATATGGACAGCATACCTTCTAAACAAGAGTCCATAAAAGACGAAATATCAAATTTGAAATTGCTATCACCTATACTCTATTTTGTCTTTTCTAAACTACCCTCATTTTTGTCCTTACTTTGTACACATGTCATCAAGCAGAGGGAAGGTGAACAATTTTGTAACAGTTTCTTTAAGGAAATACAAAGAGTCACGAGGGAATTAGGAAAAAAAAGTATAAATATAAGAAGAGACCCACTTTAAAGGGGCTCTTCAAGCTTTGTATACACTCTAGAACTTATTTTGGAGAAAATACTTGGTTAATGAATATTGAGAAGCCCTCGGGGCCAGTTTTATGAAAGGGAAACAAATTGCATGTGTTGTTGTTTTATTGTGAACTATTTCAGGCAGAATGTGTGTTGTTCACATGGACTATAAGGATGTGTTTTATTATAGACTAATCTAACGCAATCTATATCTCTCTTGCAATTTTGTTGTTCCCCTTTATCTTTTTATGTCATGTTTGTATGAGTTGTGTTGTATGCGAATAATATAATTTGGACTTTTTTGGTTATATATTTTGCATGCATATGTTTCTAACTTTGCCTCTTCATGACGGCTATCCACGTGAAGTTTCTGGCAAGGTTTAGTTTCTATACAGCTCATTTGGTTATAATAACTTGCTTCTAGCTAGGATAGATAAGAATTAGATTAGATTTATTTTTATACATAGTTTTCATCTATATATTTACATTGTATAATCATCCATCCTCACCCTCATAACCAGAAATGGTAGTCGGGCTAGAAATCGGATGGGTCTCCTAAACCAAATGGTGCACGGTCTAATTGGGAATTTATAACAAGGAGTACCCCTTACTGTTATTGGGCCATTCAGACCCGTCAATAGAATTGGCGCTAGAAGGAGGGCCAACTTGTATGGCTTACATAAACGCTTTGCATAATCGTGGTGAGTCCTCTGAAAGCAACCATGTTCTGCATATTTTCCCACATAAAAATATTGAATAGGAAGTTACCTTTGAGGATACAAATCATGCATTTTAAAGTGTCACTGGAAGTCCTGAAACCCATATAGAAACTTGGTTTTTTGTGCCACGCGAAGAGTTCACTGAAACTCATCGTATCACCCGTGCTTATGCTAAATTACTTGGTCGGTTACCAAAATCCTTAGAGATCCCAAGGAGGAAAGCTACTCGATAAGACGAACAAATAATCATCCCAATTACGTAGAATATCTCATGGAAACTGCATTCCAAGAAGTATCCAGACCTTTGAGCCAACTTCCTTCTACCCCTCCTAAATTTGAATGCAACGTTGACGGTGAAACCCATAAATTAATCATTAATAGATCATGGGTGACAGTTAGGAGAGAAGGGTAGTAATCCCACCCTGGTTGTCCAAAGGAGCTCTGAATTTAGCAGAACCCTTACATGATATGCCTAGAAAACCCCAAAAGCTTCTTCCCAAATTTGACCTTGATAGGCCTGGCTCGCCAGAAGATCACATAAAAAAATTGTTTTTAGTCACCCGCCTTATAAATGTTCAACATGAATATGTGGTATGTAGTTTGTTTCCTTACACCTTCTCAGGCAGAGCTTCTACATGTTATTTCAATTTTCCCTCTAGTTCCATAACCAGTTGAGAAGATTTTAAGAAAACTTTTATCGGAAAATTTGGTGAACGAAAAACCACTACATCCTTATATAAGGAGTTGGGAGACATTAAAATGGATAGAAGAGAGAAGGTGAAGGAATTCAACCATAAATTCACTATAATTCTCACTAAGTTTACTATTGACACAACTCCATCACAATCATTAGCTATCGAATATTACCCTTTGGCTCTAGTTCCTTCTATAGGAATGTTTGTCAAGTGAGCTCGTAGGAACACTTTGGCTCTCAATTTTGATGAAGCTGAGACAATTGAGAAAGAATTATACTCTTACGACAATCACTCATACTCCAGAGAAACCAAGCCAGCTAGAAAGCAACCTCTATTGCTGACAAAACCTCATGAGAAGGAACCGAGGGATATCAATAGGATAGTCAAGTTAGTCAAGAAGTTGTCCAATGAAGTAATCGATATCAAGAAGAACGATGGAGAAGGACCTTTGAGAAACAAACCTTTACATACATTCTTCAAGAGGAGTGATTGTAGAGTGTGGTGAGTACCTGCACAAGAGATATAACTAGCAGAAGAATGAACAGAACTTGCAAAAGTGAGAAGACAAGAGAAAAATTGGAGAGAAAAGAATAGAATTGTATTAATCGTATTCCACACCCAAAAGGTGAATAATTTACAATACATATAGGCTACAGAATAATTTACAATACATATAGGCTACATGAGTAATTAATGTGTCATAGTAGTGATCTAGAGATATCTAGACACTCACTCACAGAAACTGAAGTAATATGCTACCTAGTTCTAGTTAATTGATCCATGCAATCATTAGTTAACTGAGTCACACGTGTGGAAGTTAGATAAACATGTGCAACTACTGGTGATAAAACCAAGGTTTTCATGCATTAATGACTTCCACTAGTTTAACTGAGTGTAACAAAGTGTAATTGACTCTGAACTGAAGAGGAATGCCCTATTTTTAGGGGAATATTCTCTAGAGATAATATTCTCATCTAAGGAAGCATTCTCAACATTGGACTATCAAACTTAGGAAAATAATTCTAGGTGAGTGTGTAATATATCCAACACCCCCCTCAACATTACTAGGGTGTACATGATGAATGGGTCCTGACAACCAAGGCCATGTTAGGTACCCATTGTACAATGCATCTAAAAATGAAACATTGAAAAAGTGAGGAAAGAGGGAAAACCTCATGGGAGAAACCCCCCCTCAAGGTACAATGCATAAGAAAAAACAAAAAATGAGAAGGAACAAAAAGAAGTTACTAAGCAACTATGTCCTTCACTCCACGAAAACCTCGCAACAATGCAAGTTTGTGCTTGTTGAAGATTTTGTTGAAGATGTATATATATGCACGGATATGATGAAGTAGTTGCACCAGTGAGATGTCCAAACATATCCACTTTCTCTTTTTGCAATGAAGAATATCCAAATGAAGTTTGGATTAAACTTTGTAAATCGTGCAGTCGTTTATGGGAAAACGTTGAAATTTTGTTGAATTTAAAATACTCGTAACTTCACTTTATGGACTCCATTGCAGACAAAAAAAAAAATTAATTAGGTATTTTTCCAAGAGGAATTCAAATATCCAATTTGTTTCTAAGAATTATGTTTATAAAGTGACATAATTGCATATGAATTTCACGGCCCCCTTTTTGTCTCCTAAGATGCATGCATGGCGCATGCATGTTGCTCCTAAGATGCATGCATGGCGCATGCAAAGGTGTTTGCATGTGAATCTTGAGATGCATGCATGATATATTCCATATGAAATTCAGAAAACAAATATGAAATGGAGTAGACATCATCTGCAATTAATGAAACAAGCATTTGTGCAGATACTTGTGTAGAAGACTCTTCAGAATAAGAGGCTTGATCTTATTATGTTTTTTCTTATGGCTCTATCTTTTCAATCTCCTGCATGCAATCTTTACAATCTTCTTTATTTCTAAATAGAACCTCCAATATGGTCCATAGCTTGTTTGGAGTTGAGTCTCGTGATTCATCATATACTTGGTGGAGAATTTCAGGAGAAATAGATCAAAAGATACATCCTGTGGCCATATCTTGTTGATTGAGAAAGTTATTTTTCCCATCGGTGAAATCAGGTTCTACTTCGATTGCCATAGTTACTTGGTACAAGCCTTTGCATCTGAGCTAAAGCAGAATTTTTGGCTTCCACTCCAAATAGTTATGAGGCGTGAGAAGTATTGTCAGCGAATAATCCATCTTTTATGCGTTCTTCAATCTTTAGTACTTGCAAATAAAGTGTTGGTGTGCCTTCTTTCTAGCAGCATGTGGGCTCTGATCTAGCTATCAGAAGAATGAACACAGCTTGCAAAAGTGAGAATATGAGAGAAAAATTGGAGAAAAAAGAATAGAATTGTATTAACCATATTCCACACCCAAAAGGTGAATATTTTACAATACATATAGGCCTACATGAGTAACTAATGTGCCATAGTAGTGATATAGAGAGATCTAGACACTCACTGACAGAGATTGAAGTAATATTCCACCTAGTCCTAGTTAATTGATCCATGCAATCATTAGTTAATTGAGCCACACATGTGGAAGTGAGAGAAACACATGCAACTACTGGTGATAAAACCAAGGTTTCCATGTATGAATGACTTCCACTAGTCTAATTGAGTGTAACAAAGTGTAATTGACTCTGAACTGAAGAGGAACACCCTATTTTGTAGGGAAATATTCTCTAGAGATAATATTCTCATCTAAGGAAGCATTCTCAACATTGGACTATCAAACTTAGGAAAATAATTCTAGGTTAGTGTGTAATATCTCCAACACCCCCCTTGAACACTACTAGGGTGTACATAATGAATGGGTCCCGACAACCAAGTCCATGTTAGGTACCCATTGTACAATGCATTAAAAAAATGAAACATTGAAAAAACAAGGAAAGAGGGAAAACCTCATGGGAACTCCCCCCCCCTCAAAGTACAATAATTTTTTTTTAAAATGAGAAGGAACAAAAAGCAGTTGTTAAGCAATTGTGTCCTTCACTCCGCGAAGACCTCGCAACTGTGAAAGTTTGTGCTCGTTGAATATTTTGTTGAAGATGTAGATGTCTACATGTATCTGATGAAGTAGATGCACCAGTGAGATGTCCAAACATATACACTTTCTCTTTTTATAATGAATAATATCAAAATGAAGTTTGGATGAAACTTTGAAAATCATGTGGTCATTTTCGGAAAAACGTTGAAATTTTGTTGATTTTAAAATGCTCATAACTTCACTTCCTAGACTCCATTTCAAATAATTTGTTTTTTGAAATTGGGCATTTTTCCATTCAAACATCCAATTTGTTTCTGCAAATTCTTCTCAGAAAATATCAGAATTGAATCTGATGTGCGCGACCACCTTTTGTCTCTTGAGATGTATGCATGGCGCATGCATGTTGCTCCTGAGATGCATGGATGGTGCATGAAAAAGTGTTTGCATGTGACTCTTGAGATTCATGCATGATATCTTCCTTATTAAATTCACAAAAAAAATCTGAATGGAGTAGACATTATCTACAATTAATGGAACAAGAATTTGTGCAGATACTTGTGTAGAAGACTCTTCAGAATAAGAGGATTGATCTTCTGACGGTTTCTCTTTTGGCTCTATCTTTTCAATCTCTTGCATGCAATCTTCACAATATTCTTTATTCCCGAATAGAACCTCCAATCTGGTCCATAGTTCATTTGGAGTTGAGTCTTGTGATTCATCATATACTTGGTGGAGAACTTCAGGATAAATAGACTAGAAGATACATCCTATGGCCATATCTTTTCTATTGAGAAAATCATTTTTCTCATCGGAGAAATCAAACTCTACTTCCATTTCCATAGTTATTTGGTACAAGCCTTTGCATCTATGCTGAAGAAAAAATGTTGGCTTCCACTCCAAATAGTTATGAGACGTTAGAAGTATTGTTGGTGAATAATCCATCTTTCCTGCGTTCTTCAATCTTCAGTATCTGCAAATAAAAAATGTTGGTGTGCCTTCGTCCTAACAACCCGTGGGCTCTGATATCGTGTAAAATATGGTGAGTATATGCACAAGAGATCTAGCTAGCAAAATAATGAACACAACTTGCAAAAGTGAGAAGACAAGAGAAAAATTGGAGAGAAAATAATAGAATTGTATTAATCGTATTCCACACCCAAAAGGTGAATAATTTACAATACATATAGGCTACATGAGTAACTAATGCTCCATAGTAGTGATATAGAGATATATATACACTCACTAAAAAAAACTAAAGTAATATGCCACCTATTCCTAGTTAATTGATCCATGCAATCATTAGTTAACTAAGTCACACATGTGGAAGTGAGAGAAACACATGCAACTACTGGTGATAAAATCGAGGCTTCCATGCATGAATAACTTCCAGTAGTCTAGTTGAGTGTAACAAAGTGTAAATGAATTTGAACAGAAGAGGAATGCCCTATTTTGTAGGGGAATATTCTCTAGAGATAATATTCTTATCTAAGGAAGCATTCTCAACATTAGACTATCAAACTTAGGAAAATAATTCTAGGTGAGTGTGTAATATCTCCAATAGTGACAACCAACACAAACCACCCGAAGCACCACAACTCATGTTGAATCTAGATACCTTCGGGAGCGATAACTTCTGCTCATATCACCAACAAAATCACTCAGAGAAAACTCGTCCCCTATGGGTTAACTCTATGACCTATGTTATTAATCAATTGTTAGATCAAGAGAGTTTAAATGACGAACAATCCACTAAAATTGGAAGTGTCGAAACTATCAAGGATAGACCTCGAGAGTCTTCTATGTCCCTATGGGATTGGTGTGTCAATTCAGATGATGAACAAATTGAGGAAGTTTTGATCGGAGACATGCCTGTTATAAAAGTTTCCCCTGGAGACTACAATCTACGTAGCAAAGGCATTGTCCCAAGTACCTCTTCTCCCCCAATGACCAACGTCCCTCTTAGGAAAATCACCCCCCCCTATTGTAACATCAAGACCAAGCACCCAAACTCCAACCATTTCCCGTGATAATTTTAACATAGTTGTTCCATCCAATAATAGCAAACCTTATACATCAAAACCAACAACAAACAATGCTAAATCCAGAAATACAACAGCCAACAACAAAGTTAAGAATCCACATCCAAGAACAACAACAAACAAACCTGAAATGTGTGCTTTCGAGTACATTGTTATTGAGTACATGAAGAAGACTAAGGCCAACATTTCCATGTATGATATCAGCACACTACCACAACATCTTGATCTCTTTATTGATACTTCAACTCTCAAAATAAAACCATAGTTGTGATTGACAACAGTCCCAAGACTACAGAAACAAGAGAAATCCACAATGTTGAAATCAAAGATGTCATCAATGCAACGAGCATAGGCACTTATTCGAGGTCCTAGATTCCCCCTTTTTTGCTTACATACAAAATCTTTAATTTCAATGTACACAATTGTTTGGTAGATTCTCGTGCTTCCTCCAACATCATGCCCTATTCGATATGTCAAAAAATAAACGTTGTCCCATAATTGAATACCATAAGAATCATAAAATTAGATAGGTTTGATGTAAAATTCAGAGGAGAACTAAAATATGTGCAGCTTGTATTAGTCTCGGACCCAAGGGTTCATCAGGTGATTGACATTATTTTTGTTGACATTCCTAACAACTATGGTTTGTTTTTAAGCAGGGATTGGTCTGCCAAAATCCATGGTTATTTTTCTACGGATTGGTCTCACCTATGGCTTCCATACAAAGGTAAACCCAATCAGATTTTTGTAAACACTAAAGCTCACATGAAACATATAGTAACTGAATTAGAAGGAAAAAATGAACCCGTTAACTTTGCACACTCTGTTTTGAGAAATTATTTCTTGGAAACTGATCATGGTTGTTATAAAACACGACCATTTGAAACACATAGAGATACCCACTCTAAGCTCATTCCATGTGATCAAACTAATGATAATGATTGTATGGTATTAAAAGAATTATGTTATTTTATTATTAATCCACCTGTATATATTGACATTTGGACAATGTTTTTGATGGCTCCAAATCCCAATATGGATCTAAACCAGGATGTGTCCTCATCGATCCACACCAAGGAAAAATGCTCATATCCTACCGATTGGAATTTGAATGCACCAATAACACTGCGGATTATGAAGCCTTGGTCCTATATTTAAAGAAATCCATTGACCTTAAGGTAAAATTATTACCGGTGTTCGGTGATTCTGAAATAATTTTTCGCAGGTAAAAAATAGCATTCACTGCTTGTACCCACATCTAAGAGGTTACCAACAGCAGGTATCGGATTTACTTTATTCTTTCGAAGCCTTTAATATTGAATCTATACCTCATTGTCGGAACGTTGTTGCAGACATTTTTGCAATTGCAACTTCTAAATATACACCTCTTAACGATGGTTTCTCTGTTGAAATAATGTATAGGCCTTATGTGCCAGATAACATCACAAACTTGAGGGTATTCAATAATCATACTTCCCGACCAGCTCGAATGTATTCCAAGAGTCTGTAATAGAAAATGAAGCTCATGAACAAGAGCGTCAGAGCTATCGGGATGAAGCAAACAAAATATAGACAAATTTCATCTTAAAGAGCGTGTTGTCGCTTGAAAATCTATTAGACTTGTAGACCAAGTTCAGGAGGCCCACAAATCCAAATACCAACAGTTCAGCCATGATGCATTTTCTGGTCAATCTACGAACCTCTGAATAGCCCAAGTATATCAACCTAGGCACCTATTATTCAGAGGTGGAAAAGTATACATTTACATAGTTGTACAAGAAGTATTGCAATGTCTTTTCATGGAATTATGATGATTTGAAGACTTATGACACCCAGATAATCTAACATGTGATTCCAAATAAAGAAGGTGTCAAACCATTCTAGCAAAAGCTAAGGAATATACATCCAACTCTCGATCTTCTCATCCAAAAGTAATTAAAGAAGTTTTTAGATGCTCGAATCATTTTCAAGGTCCACCATTCAACTTGGGTGTCGAATATGGTGCTCGTCGGGAAGAATTCAAGAGAAATTAGGATATGTATATATTTATGGAACCTAAACTAAGCTTCCAATAAAGACAACTACCTAGTTTCCCCCATGGAACAAATCCTTCAACTTGTCTCCGGCTCTGAGATGTTCTCTCTATTGGACGGGTTTTCAGGATACAGCCAGGTTCTCGTGGAAAAACCAAACCAATTGAAAACCACATTCAAAACTAAATGGGGAACATACACATACAGAAGGATTCCCTTTGGTTTGATAAACATGGTTGTTTCATTTCAAAGGTCTATGGATATTTCTTTCAAAGGTTTAATAGGTCAAAGTGTGGTGGTCTATATCGACAATGTCAATGTTTATTCAAAGAAAAGAGAAGATCACCCAAGGCATATAAAATAGATATTTGAACGATGCAGAAAGTATGGTATCTCATTGAATCCCAAGAAGACTATTTTTGTTGTTTTAGAGGGTATTCTATTAGGGCATGTGATTTCCAAAGATGTAATTTCAGTGGATTTGGAAAGAACGAAAGCTATTATGTAAATCCTTCCATCACATAACAAGAAGTCCATGCAGTCCTTTTTCGACAAGGTCAACTTCGTAAGAATATTTGTCCAATACTTTGTCAAAATCATGAATCCACTTCAGTGGATGATTAAGAAAGATGTTTAGTTCAAATGAACATCTGTAGAAAAAGAGGCCTTTGAAAACATCAAAGCCTCTATAGTCGTTGCAGCATCTCTACAAAGTCCAGATTTTAGTAAGGAATTATTGTTGTACAACTTTGCATCTGATCATTCCCTTGTTACAGTGCTCACACAAAAGGATGAACAAGGGAATGAATTCCCCATCACATTCATGAGCATTGGATTACAAGGAGATGAACTAAATTACCCATCGGTGGATAAGAAATCTTTTGCAATCCACAAAGCAATTAAACATTTAGACCTTATATTTTGAAGAACCACAATAAAGTGATCATTCCTCACCTAGAGGTCATATCTCTTTTTGTTCAAAGAGATTTGGGAGAGAGATGAGGAAAATGGATGAAGACCCTACAAGAATATGACCTGGAATTCAAATCTTCCAACATCGTCAAAGGTCAAGGCCTTTGTAGATTGGTAACATAAGACATGGGTGATGAAAATCAAGAAGAGGACGGATGGAAAGAGGATCCAACTATGTACACACAATAGGTTAATTGCATTCTAGTTGTTGAAGACTCATACTATAATGATCTCAAGTATTACATTCAGCACGGTACAACCCCATATCACCTCAATGTCAAGTAAAGAATAGCACTCATACTGAAATATTTACAATATCAACTAGTGTATGGCATCTTGTTTTGAAAGAATTATGATGGAGTTCTACTTCGATGCCTTGAAAAAACATATGTTTATAAATTCCTTAAAGATATGCATGATAGGTCAGCAGGAGGCCATTTCTTAGGAGATACAACATCTCAAAAGATATTGAGAGTCATGTACTACTGGCCAACACTATTCAAGGATGCTCATGCATATTCACAAAGCTGGGAACCATGCCAAAAACACGTTGGAAGAGAGTACAAGGTTGTTGTTACACTCCAGCCTATTGTTTTTGAATAACCCTTCGAACAATTGGGGTTGGAAATCATTGGTGAGATCAATCCTCATTCATCTAAGAAACACAGATATATCCTAACTGTTATTGATTACTTTATGCACTGGACTGAAGCAATACCGCTTACTAAGGTGAATGATGAAGTGGTAATAAATTTCCTTGAACATCATATTATCACCAAGTTTGGGATGTCCAACTCTCTTGTGTTTTATAATGAGACATATTTTTCATCATTGAAATTGTCTGAGTTTACTTTGGAAAAGGGGATTACTTTGAAATGCATAGCCAACTTTTATCCTAAAGGAAATGGCTTGGTTGAATCCACAAACAAGAACCTAAATTGAATCCTCAAGCGAATTGTAATTGATCACCAAATAAATTGGCATAAAGCCTTACCCAATTCCCTCTGGGTCGATCGTGTCACCCCTAAGGCATTTATAGGGAACTCCCCTTACTTCCTTGTCTATGGGAAAGAATTTATCTTACCTTCAAACATTTACCTTCCTTCCCTACAACTTACACAACAGTCTCGCGGAAGAAAATGTCCCATCATCCAACGACGCATTGATACTTTGTTGAATCTAGAAGAGAATTGCTCCAAGGAAAAAACTAAGTTTGAATCCCACCAACATGCCATTAAGCATTGGTTTGATAAGAATTCTACTGGTGATAAATACATTCAAGTTGGCGATTTAGTCCTCAAATGGGACAAGTTGAATGAGAAAAAAGGAAAACATTCAAAATTCCAACAACTGTGGCTTAGACCTTTCATGATCAAAGAAAAAATTGACAAAGGAACTTATCGATTTAAAAAATATTGAAGGGGAAGTTGACCTCCTTCCAGTTAATGGTCAAATCCCGAAACACTGCATCATCTACCCTCCATGGAAGCTTCCTCATTGTATATAAACAAAGATTTTGTTTTTTACTTTTATTTCTTACCCATTTTTACTTTGATTTTTAGATTCAGTGTTTTATGGTTTGTTCCATTTTCAATCTTTTACTTTCCCACCCAAAAATTGTCACTCTAAATTTCTCAAATTCTTGATAGTTTGGTCCTGGACATGCTTCTAAAAGTGTAACGCATTTAGTGTCAATGGCCTAATAACTCACTGACCTAGATTTAAGACACAACTAATCCCTAATTGTATATCTTTTTGGTAATTCACTTTAAGTTGGATAAGTAGTGAAACATAGTTCATTAGTATATGAGCATTGTGCATTTAAATGCGTCAAAGGAACCAAGGGCTCAGCTTAAGAACAGATTCGTGTATTTTTTGGACCAAGAAGAAATGGCTTAGGAAGAGACATTTTTAATACCCCAGAGAACGTTACTCAGGGAGTTCACTCATCTATAATCAAGTTGGAAAATCACACCATTACAGGTGTCTTCCCTAGTGCATTTAAAGGAAAAATGGAAACCCCTCATCCACCTGTCTCTAAACATAAGAGAGTTAAATTTCAAAAGGTAAAGGCCTTGGGAAAGGCATTCGAGATCATGTGGGACATGCAAGTATCTTTTTCGGGGCTATGGACACTTGCTAGTAGCTGAGTAAGTATTGTGACACAAGGGTGACTCCGTTGGGGCTATGGACGCTCCTTGGCAGTAGAGCAATACTAGAGAAATGCATAACAACTTGTATTTTCATCCTTCCTGATGTCTCGATTCTTTGTAGTACTCCTCATGCCTGCCCTGAAGTCATTTTTGTATGAAGAAGCATGTGTTAATAGTCATTATGTTCAAAGGCAGTGTCATAACTTCCCCTTTGTATCATACAAACTTTGTCTCATCAAAATCTGCATTCTAAAAAAGATTTATGGGACATATTCTTTATCTCTTCGGTAATGCATTACAACACTCCCCCTCCTAAAAGATCTATTTTTGGATGCCACTTTCCATATATTAATGTCTTCGGCCAATGCATCTCCATTTGTTGTGTGAGGCACTAACAACTCTCCATTTTCTTGTAATTTTCTCGCAAACCTTCCTCAAGAAAATTGAGCCCCTCTATTTTTTTCAGATTTGAAAACTGCTCAACTTGTACCTTCTTGATGGATTATTCCTCCCACTCTAAAAATTCTCTTCAAGCTTCATACTTTGGCTAAGTCTCATTCTTTCAACTCTCAACGCTTCAGAAAATTTTAAGTTCAATATTTAGATTACGGGAGATTTAATGTAAATTCCTCCAATGTACATCGGAGGATTACCACAAATGCCTCTGATACATCAGAGGAGTTCCCTCAAAACACGTTAATAACCACCATCCCAATTCATGTTTTTTTCTCCAAAAGGTCCTTTCCATCGCATGACTTTATGTTATGTTATCCAATTTGATTGAAGGAGTTTGTATGAACTCCTCTAGTCAAATCGGAGGAGTTATTTCCATCTCCTCCGATGAATATCAACACTCTTCATACCAATTCCTCCAATGTGCATCAGAGACTTTCCCATGAAGTCATCCAATGCACATCAAAGGACTTGTCACCAACTCCATCGATTTAAGACTTTCTACCCATTCACATTTATTTCTTAATTCACCCAAACTTATAAATAGGCACTCGACCCTCGGTTCTTATTGCCTCATTGAACGTTGAGGAAAGGAGAGTAGGCCCCAAGGGAAGAAAATCCAAGCTCGAAGATCCTCGCTCTCAACCAACCAACAACCCAAACATGTCGTCTACTCACTAGGTAAGCCATAACTCGGTCATGCATCCATTCTTGTGTTGGTAAACAGTTCAAGGGTTAGGTCTTTTTAGCTTTAATTTTACCCTTTGGACTCGCATCGCCCAAGGTATTCATGGTGGCAGTTCTCCACCTCTACCCATGACATAGTTCCCCTCCCTCTCTCATCCTTGGTTGTTCAACCAATCCCCCTTTCACCTCATTTCCCGGTTGTTCAACCAATCCCCCTTTCACCTCATTTCCCAAACCTTGCTCTTTTTCACCATATCCCCCACACACACACACACCCGAGGGCCATAGCCATAGGATTATGTTTTCAAACCTTCAAGTGTTGCACAAGCACTAATGGAATATTTTTAACTAATATCCCAGGCAATTTCCAGACCTAAATTTTGACAAAGGCATTTCCTAATCCAAACCTCTCATGACCAAAACTCATATTGAAACCTTGTGTTAAGAATTAGTTCGACATCGCTATGTTTTTTAATCCAATCGACACTATTAATATTAACTTCCCTGATTTATTTGGGACCTTTATAATCAACTCCTCTGATACATCGGAGGATTTACGATTAAAATTTTCGATTCTTCATAACCCCTCCTCTTCATTGGAAAACTTAACACTAACTTGTCTGATCACTTCGTTGGAGTTGTTACAAAATATTTCGACCCCACCAACGATATTCCCATCAACTTTCCCAATGCACACATAAACCTATCAAAACTTTTCACACCAACTCTTATGATGTATGCATTAAACTATCGAAGCAATTGGCACTAAACCCTTTGATAACCATCAGAACAATTCGTGAGAACTACTCCGATTTTGGCCTTTTTGACCTGATCGCCTACCTAACTTTTCACTAAAGGAATACACCATGCATGTTATTATTATATCATCATCCTATGAAAATCTTCCACCCAACATTAGCACCAGTGATTCCTTGGGTATTGCTTATTAGATATATGTATCAGTTATGATTTTGTCCCTACAATGATCCCTTATTTACTTTGCAGGTTCAAACATGTCTCAGAGAAAGAAAATGACGAGTAAAGTGCATGCCACTGAGGCCTCCGGAAGTGACCGAAAAATGGAATATAAACTTGGCATTGCCAGGGCCATGTACAACGACACTTCTAGATTCCTGGATAAGGGAGAAGAGGTCCTCAAATAAAGGGATGTGTACCAAATGTTTAAAAAAAAAATTCTACTGATGTTGAGGATCAGGATGAACTAAATATTTTTAAGAACATTAGAAGGTTGGGGATATTTAGAGTAGCATCCCATGTTGTTGTGTTCCCTTATGTTGACATTATCACTTGGACACTGAAACACATGGAATTGGAAAACATGTATGTCTTTGATGTTATGGGACAACCCATAAAAACATTCCAGCCTGCGGACCTAAACAAATGTTATCATCTAGATAAAGGGACCAAGAATATAGATAGTGAAATTCTTACAGGGTTCGAGCATATAAGCAAGGATCTATGTCACACCTGGTACAAGCTAGATAGGTAGTTTGAAATAGGTAGTTCGAACTCAGACCCACTGGTGGATATCCCATGACCTCTTTTAGAAGACCTTATCAATACATGGTAGTCATGTTATGTAGATTGTACAGAGAGAAATATGCCTCCAATTTTTCCTTATCATACATTCCATTAATTTATTACTGCATAAACAAAGGATTGTCGTTCAATTGGGATGACATCCTATCAGCAAACCTGACAGAGGCCATCACTGTAATTGTAAAATCCTAGCCTGGGACCTTCCCTGGTTTCCATATGTCTTCATACCTCATGAATATAATGTGTGTAACCTACAAATACCCAAAGATGGGTTGGTCATAGAAGCTAACAAACCCATCTATTCATATATACTACCAAGTTATCTGGGAGCACAAGTACAAGACTAAATACCAAAATATTTGTGATCATTTCCTAGCTTTGTTGTATGAATTTATCTTCTACACACCCTCTCCGTGCATGACTAATAAAGTAATCGTCGTCATCAAAAGAATTGGAAATTGGTACCTGATGGAACATGGCACCTACATATGGGTGTACAGAACTATGAAATCCCCTCATTTACTACCTCGATTTGTACTGGATAGATTAGTTATTCAAGAGGTGGCATTTCAGACGGTAATCCACAGAGTTGATGGAATACTCTACAGAGATAAGAAGGCAATATGGCCTCCACTCCCACTATACATTGGAACTTATTCTTTTTCAAACACTAAACTATCCTAGGAGGAAGTAGATATTTCACTTTCATATCATTTTGAGGAGGAAAGTTTCAGGAGACACGACCCCAAAAAGGTCATAAAAGAACATTTCAACAAGATAGGCATGCCTTGGGAGTACACATCAGAAATTTTGGAAGAGGATGAATTGCATTACAACGCTATAACTTACGATGACATACTCTTCAAAAGATGAGGTGGACCCTTAGGGGGATTGCGGATGAAGAAAAGGAACGAGAAGAGGCTAGAAGAAAGCATAAGAGAAAGTAGAAAGAACATCTTCCACGACTGCATCTACAAAGTATGGATCTACAGAGGAGGAGGAAACATTGGCCAATAGGAAAAGAAGATATAAGGAGAAGGTTCACAAGAAGAAGAATGACGCATAAAAAAAGGAAGACTGAAGCCTACAAACCTAAATCTAAAACCGATGCAGTAGCCACAACAATAGCAGCCACAACTGAAGGAAAAATCAAATGCAACTTCCCAGAAAGAGGCTGAGAAAAAGACAGCAGCCGAAAAAGCCACAGTAAAAGAAGAATCATCACAAAGGGAAGCCAATGTGGACAAAGAAACAAAAGAAGAATAGAGGAAAAAGGATAAGGTAGCCAGAAACAGTCAAACAATCCCAATGGACACTGACCTACTAGATATATTCACAACAGGATCCAATGGTCAATCCAAAATTGGTGGGTTGGATTTTGGATTCCAAGCCCCGTTTAAAGTAGTAGAGGTCTCCAACTTGAAGAAATTCACCTACGACAAGGCTTCATTAAAAATCGTGCAAGAACAAGTGAAGAATGTGCCTACAATGGGAGTAGACTCGATCTCGATTGTTACATAGACCCCTATAACAAGAGATGTTAGATAAGACCCCATCACTCTAGCCCCTGCCGACTTTTCCTTTATGACCAACATAGAAGACAATGTCTGAAACCTGTGCTAATATAATATAGAGAAGGAAGTGAGGATTAGGGAGCTCGAGGAAAAGCTTCAACATGTAAGGTAGATGAAGGACAACACAAGTCATAGATGGGAGGTTGCCAAGTCAACCACCATAGTAACAATGGACCTAATATAACAACACCTCATTCAAAAAGATGAAATAGCAAATATGAAATTGATATCACCCATACTATATGTTATAACTCATCCGGATTATTTTCAGCATGAAATGAGATCGTAGATATAATAAAGAAATGCACAGAGATAT
Organism: Picea sitchensis; assembly: GCA_010110895.2. Taxonomy (NCBI): domain Eukaryota; kingdom Viridiplantae; phylum Streptophyta; class Pinopsida; order Pinales; family Pinaceae; genus Picea; species Picea sitchensis. Next base: position 166,635 of record SNQJ01S0004723.1, on the reverse strand, counting down.
CACAAATATTCAATAATATAACAGAAATGTATCAGAGATGCAACCATAAACACAGATATACAGTAATACATGATTTCTATTAATGAAAGAAATGTACAGAGACTGTAAAAATACAGAGTGAAAGACTCGCTAGAATGGTGGTAGCTTATCTCTAAGAAGAGATGTGACGGCTACTCGCATTCGCAAGAAGATGATTACAATGAGGATCTGAAGGCATTTTCATAATAAGAATAAATTCCAAAAACCCTAGACATCAAAAAACCTAACCCTATGAGATGAAGCGCCAAAAGTCATGTGGGCCCCGTTTGGGTAAGTTAGTACATCAACTTCCTGGGGTCATAACTTTTGCATACGATCTTTGTTTTAGGTGTATGATAGCTAGTTGGAAAGGTATTATTGAGGAAATTAATTTTGGGGGATCAATCATGCCTTTGGCTATCATTGAGAACCTATATCTCGAAAAACCTTCATTTGGGCCCTCAAAATGGCCCCAGAAGTTAAAAACTGTTAAAAATAGTAAATTGCCAAATTTGCCAAAAAAAAAAATTAAGATAATCGGAAAAGGTGGGTGGCCATTGATATCCACCTAGATAAATCCTCCCTCCTTAGGAAGAAATTGTCTCCATTGCGTTGAGTTCCCGGGGGAGAGGGAAAAGTGTTTGTTGAATCTGCATCTTGGTGAGCTGCTTGCCTTGCTGGAGACATCGCACTGCTCAGTTTGTGGAAGTCTGTCACGAACCTGTTGAGGTTGAGGTTGTTCAAAAAGTCAGGCTACATGAGAGGATGGTGTGCAGAAGGAATATTTGTGCTTTGTTGCAACATTTTCGACCTACTTTTGTTAGATAGAAGGTGCTTGGGGCGAAGCTGTAGTGGTTGCAGTGTCCTTATGTTCCCCTTTTGAACAGATTGTGAAGAAGATAAATTTTGCAGTTTGAGATACTACCTTGCAGCACTTTTTAGGTGGAACAGTAGTCGAAACTACCTCTGGTATTCTGTAGATATGACCCCCCAGAGAAACAATGACATTGTGGGGTCGAGACTCATAAATAGCATGGCGCTTCCACATATATGGTTGGCCCAAGAGAACATCACAGACATCTAGTGGGGAAACATCACATAATACCTCATCCTTAAAGGGATGGATGTCGTATGACAATTGACATTGTTGGCTGACACGAATATCTCGACCTTGGCGAAGCCACCTGATGTTGTATGGCTGCAAGTGTGGTTTTGTCGATAGTCCCAACTGTTTGACAACCTCTGCTGAGATGAGGTTCTTCTGGCTTCTGCTATCAACAATAAAATGTAGCGGGGTCCCCTTCACCCACATCTGTGAATGAAAAAGGCACTCCCTNTTAGTTCTTATGGTTGAATTGTTGTGGTCGCGACAATAGCAATGGGGTCTGCATCAATGATCTATCCTTTACTAGTATTTTCAGAATCAGATTCTGAATCAAGGTTCGGCTCCTTGTCTTTGATCTCGGCCACCAATGACTATTTTGAGTGACATTCATCAATGTTGTGCCAGGGGCTTTTGTGGAAATCCCACCATTTTTCGGTGTCCTTCTTTGTCTTCTCATGACCCTTCTTTTCATGTGGCTTGGACTGGTTTTTGGGAGATTGTTTGCTAGGGTCGTCTTTGTCATACTTTGGTTGTTGCGGATTTGTAGACCCAAACTCCCGTTTATTCTGGTGCTTAAATTTCTTCTCAATTTTAACAGCATATCGATAAGCAGCATCGAGTGATGAGATGTTTGGAAAATCCATTTTAGTTTGGATGTATTTGTGTAGAGCCCCACGGTATTTCAGAACCAAATGTTGTTCGGAGTCTTTGATACCCAGCTTGGTGCGCAAGGTATGGAAGGTATTAGTGAAATCTGGAACTGCTTGGCCCCTCTCTTGTCGCAGTGTGGTCCATCTCATGTACTGGTCCTCATAGTTGCCAACAGGATAATACTGTTCCTTTACCACATCCACAAAAAAATCCCAAGTGGGCTCGACCCCATATATTCCAGACTCCTCTGTGGAACTTTGCTCCCAGTAAGTTTCCCACCAATGTTTGACATGAGGGAGAGCTTTAAGAAGTGCGAAGGTGATCTTTTCTTTGTCGGAAAAATTGTGAACAGAGAAAT
>SNQJ01S0004723.1:154047-164453 GCA_010110895.2 Picea sitchensis | reverse complement strand
GTCGGAAAAATTGTGAACAGAGAAATAACCTTCTAGCAAAGTTAACCATTTTTCTAGGGCTTCTGCATCTATCTGTCCTTCAAATACAGGAATATCAAAATTAAATTGTACCTTGAAAGGCGAGGTGCTTCAAAAGTGGTCGCTTGATGACGATGTGCCTATTTCTATCGGTAGGCATTGAAGGATGTGGGAAAAATTCTCCATCATTTCATACCTCTGTCGTGTGAGAGCTTGCTCAAGCAACAAACTGATAGGATCGTCTGCTCCGTTGTTTTTCTTTTCTTCCGCCATTGAGGTTTTCTTGGGTGTGTGAGAGAGATTGTCTTCAAGAGAGACAATCTTGAGACCCAACTTGCTATACTCGGACCTCGTCGGGGACATGCATTGAAAAAACGATCAAGAACATCCTGCTCTGATACCACTGATCCGGATTATTTTCTGCACGAAATGAGATCGGAGATATAATAAAGAAATGCACAGAGATATCATAGAAATTCAATAATATAACAGAAATGTATCATAGCTGCAACCATAAACACATATATGCAATAATACACTATTTTTATTAATGAAAGAAATGTACAGAGACTGTAAAAATACAGAGTGAAAGACTCGCTAGAATGGTGGCAGCTTATCTCTGAGAAGAGATGTGACGGCTACTCCCATTCGCAAGAAGATGATTACAATGAGCCTCTGAAGGCATTTTCATAATAATAAGGAATGCCAAAAACCCTAGACATCCAAAAACCTAACCCTAAGAGATGAAGCGCCAAAAGTCATGTGGGCCCCGTTTGGGTAAGTCAGTACATCAACTTCCTAGGGTCATAACTTTTGCATACGATCTTTGTTTTAGGTGTATGATAGCTCGTTGGAAAGGTATCATAGAGGAGATTCATTTTGGGGGCTCAATCATGCCTTTGGCTATCATTGAGAACTTATATCTATAAAAACCTTCATTTGGGCCCTCAAAATGGCCCCGGAAGTTAAAAACTACAAAAAATAGTAAATTGCCAAATTTGCCAGAAAACTATTTTGAGCTAGTCGGAAAAGGTGGGTGGCCACCGATATCCACCTAGATCAATAACCCTATATTTCATAGTATCACCTCATGATTAGAATTTATTCCTCTAGTCATATTTTATTGTAAATAATATTTTATTCTGCAAATAATTTACAAAAAGAAAAAGAAAAGGATAAAAATAGAAAAATGAAAATAGGGTATAAAAATAAAAATAAAAAGAGAAAATACAAAACCCCATGAAAATAAACTTGGTTTGACTCATACTGTATAATCATGATCAAACCTTTTAAATTTATGTTCATAGGATTAGTGAATAAATTTGGTCAAACAGTTTAATCTTGGCCAAACTTGTTAGGTTAGAGTAATAATTAATCCAGCAGTCTAAGTTGGATTAATGTGTTAGTTAATTAGGCTATGATTTAGGTTAGTGTTGTTCATTTCAATAAAAAAATGCAAATGGATTGTTAAAATACCCTTTTATGTAAGTTTATTTGATTTTTTTAGGCTTAGTAAATAATACCTTGGTGAAAAAATAAGAAAGGGTAAGCCTAACACTACCCATCGCATAATTTTATCCTAAGTTTCTAATGGATATGACTATTTGTCGTGATGCGACTAAAAGGCGCATAGCTTCCACCAGCGGCATCAAGCAGCGCCTAGATCAACGATCGTCGGTGCTTTTCGGACCTCCCCGACCTTTCTTCCTTTACCAATGGGAGGGATCCGGAAAAAAGGTTTCCTCTATGCGGGCCTCGCATAACATGTCACCCTCTCATCATTTCGGACCCCCCCCACCCCCCGCTCAATTCCACTTACCGCCTAACCGCCTACCTAATACCGCCCACCTCAATCTGCCATTGTACCCCACTAACTGATCATGTCACACGTCACACCCCACATACCCACTGGCCAATCAATGCCTCCCCCATGACCGTTATTGGCCCAATCATCACCATGCGCCATAATGGACACCTACGTGCATTGTTTAACCTTGTTTCTTCACCATTGCGATACTATTTCTAGATCGACACACTCTTTATATCGCGTCAAATCCAACCTTCGAGTCAATTGCCACCAAAGTTCATTGTTAACAAACGTAGTTAACCCGGGTAATTACAGACATCCATTATTTCACCTTCAGAACTCTATTAGCCATGGATCCCAAATCTAAATCCGTTGAGACGTCTAAAAATCCATTTCTTCCCCTCCTATCGACCTGGATCATGTTCCCCTCGCAGACAAAGACTACAAAATTACAGAGCCAAAGTGTGAATTCGACTTATTCGAATTACACTTATGGATAAAGGATATTTTCTTGGATCAAAGTGACGAAATTGGACTCTGGGAGTCCAATTTTACCCTATACATGTTCCCCCGACCTTCCACTTCCCAGAATTTTCCCTTAAGTGTCAAGCCCATTATTTTCCTGGCCAAAGGGACATCGTTTCCTCTTCTGGTGAAACCTTGTTCACCATTACCCATGAATCGATCAATCAGATGTTACAGATCCCAAGAATTGACTCTGTAATCCCTTTCTCTATCGAATTCCTGAATGATCTCTATCAAAAACTCTCCTTCCCCCAAAGAGCCTAGATTTTTGAAATCTTTCTGCCAGAAGATGCTCAGTTGCCTAAGAAAAACCCTCCCTATCTGTCTTCCATCTTCTTTGGCAGGGAAAACCAAATTATTTCTACCCTCTATTACCTGTTAGGATATTTTTCAGATGAATGGGTAGATGAACCTATCTTAGGTTTTCTATCCATTTTCTCCACAGCAGAAAAAGCTACAATCCAATTTGATTTCAGTCAATTTTTGGTTGACAACATACATGAGCAGTTTTTCAAATTTTCAACAAAAGGAATGTTCAGATATTCCTCAGTGTTGGTCTACCTATTCATGTTCTTTCAGTCAGATAGATTCTAATGTGCTCTCCAGAAATTGGATCAGGAAGGAAACCCTCAATCAGTGACTTCATGGACCTCACTAGTGAGGAAAAATTCAATTGAGTTCATCTTCAAAGACTTCATTGATCAATTTTATTACCCAATGGTTTGCATGCTCAGCAGCAGAATAGAACCAAGAATTAATGAAGAAGTCCAGAGAATTATTCACCTCTCTGACTTGGACAAAACAGGAGATTGGTATCTATACCAGAACCATACTAAAATCAGAGTATATGGATGTGAATTGCCACCATACAGACTGCCAAAATATCTCCCTGTTAGGATCTTTTCATTGGAATATATCAGGCAGATGGTAAACTCTAATGACATCCATTTTGTATCAATCAAGAAGAAACAACAACTCATAATAGCAGAGTTGCAGGAGAAGAGGCAAACAACCTCTTCAAACAGATGAACTTCACTCAGAGTTTCACATGGAATTATGACCCATTTGGTGTCATCTCAGAGCTCAGGTTCAAACAAAATAGCACTCCTTATGCTCATGTACACAAGCCTGAGGTAGAAAAGTATATGAATCAGAAAAATTGGCAAGAAAATACATTGTTGGAAACAGAAGAAAACCCTCCCCTTGTCACTTCTTCACATACTAGCACACCTCAAGTAAAAATAGAAAAGAGAGCAAGGAAAGAGGTTTCCCCTTTAGTCACAGAGGTGGCAACTGAAGATTTTCAAGTTTACAAGAAGACGCCTAAAACTAATCACACACCAGACTTTCTTAAAGAAGGAGAAATGCAATCCACCATAGTCATGGAGGGACCACATTCCTTAATATTCTCAGGCAGTCAGTTCATAGTGTCCACATCTTCATCCAAAAAACAAATAGACTCTACTCTATCAGTCGAGTCCTCTCATGAGCCAATAAGGTCAAATATCTTTGACAAATACAAACAGATCAAGCAGAGGAATGAACTCCTAAACAGCAGCACATATGCCCAGTTCTGGAAACATACCTCTACTGCCCAGCATAGACTATTGTCATCATTTGACACAAAGAATGGAATAAAGCAAATGGAATTCCTACAAGCACAAGTCCCTCATCCCAAGACAGATGTTGATTACAAGAAGACTTCTTTTGAGTTTGATGTGAAGGAGGTCCATCCAATGGACCAACTGGACATGCGCAGGAAAACAGGGGAGATGATATTCTCCACTCTAACAAACACCTCATTGACTGCTTCAAAATTGCAGGTGTCTATGAATAACATCCAATCCCAATTGAAGTTGGAGAAGATAACACCTTTGGAAAAGGACAATAAGCTCAAATCTCTAGAAGAGTTGGTGTTAAAGATTGGGTATGACCCATCGAATGTTAAGGAAGCTGAAGAATTGTTGAAGAATAAAAATGCTGATATAGCATCCTTGAGAAAGCAACTGAAGCTTCCATCCACTGAAGATTCACAAGCAAAGGAGGTGGTTGAAACTAAAGGCCACAAAGAGGAGATGTTGAAGTTGATCATGGAGCAAAATGCATAGATAAGAGAGATGGAGGCTGAAATGGAAAAATTGATCAAAGATAAAGAACAGAGTGTGCATATGGTTATTATTCCACTGGAGGAATCCCATCTGACAAGAGTTAGGACAGCAAAAGCAGCTACAATAGTAGAGATTCCATCAATTATCCCAGTGCAAGTTCCAGATGCTTCTGAGAAGCTTGTGAAGTCTATGGAAGACATGTCCCTTCAAGGGGAGGAGATTAGAGAGTTGCAAGAAGAACTAAAAAACATCCAAGACCTTAATTCTATGTTCCAATCCATCTATCATGAAGAAATTCATAAGTCTCAAAGACTCAGTCAAGAACTACATCAGCTACAGAAGGAGACTTTCATGGCCAATACCTTATCTGAGGCCAAGGAAAACATCTGGGTGGATATCATAAAATCTATGGCAGAAATATGGCCATTCATACAAATCATCTTTGAGCAACGTGAACTGGTACAGAAGGCAAGAGAAGTAAATGGGAAAATAAGAGAAGAGCTAGGAGAAACACCTACAGAGGCCACTGAGCTCACCAGATTCCTAAACTCAAAAAACAAGTAGGAGTTAGAAGCAATGGAGATTGAAGACAGGACAGAGACCATCCTTGAGGTCAAGAAGGTATTGACCAAGAAAGGATTTATGTTGTAGCTAGAGGAGAAGGATCAGGTGATGGACATTGCAGTTCAGAGATTTTTCAGCAATATTGAAGTACTACACAAGAAGGGCCTCCCTGGACTGCTAGTACTCAATGACAAGCTAATCACTATGTCAGATTACAAGCAGAAGATCAATACAGTGGCAAAGGATGGTTCTAAGTTTGTAGTTATACAGGGAATAATTATAGGCAAAGATTTCTTAGAAATATTACAGTTTGACCTGAGCATCCAGCATGAGATAAAACATCTTTTATCACCAAGCCCACTTTTTCCAAGTACACTAAGAGGGATGAGATATACTGAGAATTACTCAAGGTTTCCATCCCTAGTAACAAGATATGGGAATATTTTTGTTCTTTACTTGAGTAAATGTAATTTTGAGGTTAGAGTCAGCATGGAGCAGACAGTCAAGTTAAAGATAATGAGTCACCAACTACATCCACAGAATCAGCACCAAATATCCGAGGAGATCAACAAAATTCCTATATTTTTGTAATTTGAGATCTAATTAGTTAGATATTTTCTCCATAATATCCTGGTCATTTATGATAGGATCATATGTAAATTATTGTACAAATACTTCTTCCTTCTAAGTATTGAGGGTTGATTTTTTCTCCCAAGAGCTATTGTGTAAAATTTTCAAAGGATCGACCAGTAATAAAACAGGCTCATTTACAGGATTCTTGTGTCAAATTGTTGGTGATGTCTCTCTTTCTTTGTTAAATGTTTTCTTATTCTCTGTGATCATTTATGTATTTCAGTTTCTAATCATTAAAAGGAAGTCAATAGAACATAATTTATCTTGTATACCATGTCTCTGGTATTTTAATGGTCTATATGTTTTTCATCTTATATTGAGTAAGGGAATTCTTAGTTGCTCCTTTGCTTAGTGGACTCTCACACCTTTTCTTCCTTATTCACCTCATTTAATCTCAATAGATCCAACAGTTTTACTACCTTTCCCTGTGAAGAAAACCTCACAAAAAGTTGAATCTAATTCTTATCTTTAATACAGACCCCATAGCCCAATGGAAATTTAATGCATTATTTCATCCAACTTTTACAAACAAACAAACAAATTTGGACTATCATAACTAGCCTAATATTCAAAACTTAAACAAAGCTAAATTTTACAAAGAGATCCCTCTCTGAAACTGGCAGGGCTAGATCTCAGTTTCAAAAGTGGTTTTGATAGTTACCTCTGTCAATTTCTTCTACCCTTGACAACCTCTGGGAATTATAGAGTGATAACATAGTGGCGACCATACTGGGGACCTGAACAAATTTTCCAACTTTATAAATTGTCTTCCCTATATAAGAAAACTTTATTTATGAACGATCGAAGATGTAAAATTCAAGAGATAAATGTTTAGAGGTTGTTAAAATTTGTGAATAGTTAATTAGGTTTCTAAAAGTTTAAGTTCTGGCTCCAAAAATAATTCATACCAGATCTCACCCTGATCCAGAACCTATAACAGTAGTAGATAATCCAGAAAAATTAATCAAAAAAAGACAATATCAGTTATTGGCAAGTTTTTGGTAATGATGAACAGATTGATGATTTCCTGCAATCCAAAAATGAATTTGAATGTGAAAATATTGATGATAGTGATAATGAAAGTGTAAATAAAATAGATTTAGAAGAAATAAATGAAAAAGAAGAAAATTCATATTTTTTGCAATTAAAGGATAACATTATGCCTAGAGGGTTAGTCCCATTGGAAGAACTATTTGATTTTGATGATGTAGATAAAAAACCAAAAATTGAACCTACTGGAAAAGATGTTGAGGACTGCAATATAGGGACTGATAAGGAGCCAAAAATGATTAAATTGTCCAAATCTTTACCTCCTGCTCAAAAACAGAAATATATAGAATTGTTCAAAGAAATTGTAGATGTTTTTGCATGGAGCTATGAAGACTTGAAATCCTACGATACTAGCATTATACAACACAAAATTCCCATAAAAGAAGATCATAATCCTTTCAAAAAAAAACTTAGGAGAATTAACCCCAAGTTGATGCCTCTAATTGAAAAGGAAATAAAGAAAATGTATGATGCTAAAATCATTGTCCCATTAAGGTTCTCAAAATGGGTGTCCAATTTAGTTCCTACCAGAAAGAAAAGTGGAGAAATCAGACTATGTATTGATTTCAGAAACCTCAATAAAGTCTCACTTAAAGACAACTATCCCTTGCCCAAAATGGATCATATTTTACAAAAGGTAGTTGGATCTAGTAGAATTTCATTGTTAGATGGTTTTTCTGGCTATAACCAAGTGTTAGTCCACCCTCACAACCAAGAGAAAACAACATTCACTACACCTTGGGGCACTTTCATGTATGTGAAAATGCCTTTTGGTTTAATGAATGTTGGGGCCACATTTCAAAGAGCAATGGACATTGCTTTTGTGGATGAACTTGGAAGATTTATTGTCATATGCTTGGATGACATAACTATTTTTTCAAAAATAGATGAAGAGCACTTACTCCACCTTATAAAAGTTTTTGAAAAATGAAGGAAATTCAGAATCTCACTAAATCCCAAGAAAACCTTGTTTGGTTTAGATGAAGGTAAACAGTTAGGACACATCATATCTAAATATGGAATCAAAATAGACCCTAGCATAATTGAATCCATTCAGAAGATAGATCATCCAAGAAGCATAAAAGAGTTGTAGTCTTTCATAGGAAAAATAAACTTTCTGAGAAGATTTATACCTAACTTGGTAGAACTTCTGAGAAACATAACCAATATGTTGAAAAAAGATACAAAAATAAAACGGACCATAGAAGCAAAGAATTCCTTTGATCATGTGAAACGGGCATTAACATAAGCCCCTGTACTTATCAGTCTTGATTATACCAAAGATTTCCTCCTATTTTCTTTTGCCTCTGAGCATACCATTGCAGTAGTCCTTTTGCAGAAGAATAGTGAAGGCCATGAACAACCTATAGAATTATTCAGTAAATCCCTGAGAGATGATGCATTGAATTACAACATCATGGAGAAACAGGCTTTTTCTTTGGTGAAAGCAATTAAATATTTCAGAGTATATATTCTCCACTCTAATTTTATTGCTTATGTTCCTAATGTTGTGGTGAAAGATATTCTGACCCAAGACAATCCAGATTGCATAAGAGGTAAATGGATTATTGTGATCCTTGAGTATGATACTAAGATCAAACCAACCAAGCTTATCAAGGGTCAAGGATTAGCCAAACTAATAGTTGAGTCAAACTTTCATGCTTTGGATATTAATTTTCTAGTTGCAGTTGATGAACAAGAAGAACAGGCGACTCCACATGTTAAACAGGTTTTCTCAAACTCTCCCTAGTATGCAGACTTTATTTTTGTTTTACATCATCTACAAGCTCCTCTTGGTTTGAAAAAAACTAAAGCTATATTTTTTAAACTTAAAGCTATGAAATATTGCATTTTGAATGGCAATATGTATTGGAAATATGTTGGAGGTATTATACTAAATTGTTTGTTGAAAGATGAAGTTGATAAAGATTTGCAGGAATTCCATGAAAGAGACTGTGGTGGACATTTGAATTTGAATACCATTGCCAATAAAATTCTTAGAGCTGGTTTCTACTGGCCAACTTTGTTTGCAGATGTCCACAAGAAAGTGACCTCCTGTCACAAATGCCAGATCTTTGAAGGAAAAAGGAAACTTCTGCCTTTACCCTTGAAGCCAATTTCAATTGAAGCTCCATTTCAATAGTGGGGTTTGGATTTCATTGGAAAAATCCATCCACCTTCATTAGGCCAACACAAGTGGATTCTTACAGCCACTGATTATTTCACCAAGTGGATTGAATCTATACCCACCAAGAAAGCCGCTGATGTTGTGATCATAAAGTTTTTGGAAACTAACATTCTTTCTAGATTTGGATGCCCTAGGAAAATTATCATTGACAATGCAGCAGCATTCAAATAAAAAAAGATGCAGCAAGTATCAGATCACCTTAGGGCACTATACATCTTATTACCCTCAGGGAAATGGATTAGTGGAGTCTTCAAATAAGATGTTGGTCAACATCATCAAGAAGATGTTGCAGGACAAATAAATATCATGGAATAATAAGTTGGTACATGCACTATGGGAAAATAGACTTACTACAAAAAGGTCAATTGGTATGTCTCCATACCAGTTGGTTTATGGAATGGATGTTGTCTTTCCTCTTTCTTTAGGTGTTCCTGTCATGAAGTTATTGCAGGAACTACATGTAGAACCAAATGACATCCAAAGAATAATAAATCAAACTATATAGCTAAAACAATCCAGAGAAGAGGTTACAACCAAACTCAGGTGATTCAAGAGAATATCAAGAAAATATACGACAAAAGGACTAAGGCTGATGATTTCCAATTAGGAGATAAAGTAATGAAATGGGACTCAAAGAATGAAGAAAAGGGAAAACATGGAAAATTTTACAATTTATCGAAAGGCCCATTCATAATACATGCCTACAGAGGAAGCAATTCATTTTTTATCAAGGATATGGATGGAGCAGATCTACTAGGAGGACCTATCAATGGAAGAATGCTCAAGCACTATGTTTCACAGGAATGAAGATTTTTCTCTCATTTCATTTTAAATACCATTTTATTTTTTATGTCAGGTGTGGGTGATTTTTTATCAGTGGTTGAAGCTCGGAGAGCAGACCCTAAGCCCCTAATCAGGATCACCAGATTTACATTGATAATAAAGAAAATCAGAATGCAAAAAAGGTTTTGGAGAAGAAGATTCAAGGCAGCATGTAGTTGGTTCTTGGCACCTCACAAGGAGAGCACCATCCCCAAGTGTAGCCATTGTTATAACCCTATATTTCATAGTATCACCTAGTGATTAGAATTTCTTCCTCTAGTCATATTTTATTGTAAATAATATTTTATTCTGCAAATGATTTACAAAAAGAAAAACAAAAGAGGGTATAAAAATAAAAATAAAAAGAGAAAATATAAAACCCCATGAAAATAAAATTGGTTTGACTCATATTGTATAATCATGATCAAACCTTTTAAATTTATGTTGATAGGATTAGTGAATAAATTTGGTCAAACGGTTTATTCTTGCCCAAATTAGTTAGGTTAGAGTAATAATTAATCCAACAGTCTAAGATGGATTAATGTGTTAGTTAATTAGGCTAGGAGTTAGGTTAGTGTTGTTCATAAAATACCCTTTTATGTGATTTTATTTGATTCTTTTAGGCTTAGGAAATAATACCTTGGTGAAAAAATAAGAAAGGGTAAGCCTAGCACTACCCATCGCATAATTG